>VYZP01031513.1:0-14814 GCA_013400635.1 Hypocryptadius cinnamomeus | reverse complement strand
TTAGCAGATGGGTGATTACCTCTTAAAGCCTCCTATGGAATGGCTATTTGTAGCAACTTATGGGCACATGCAATTTTCTCCCCTTAAAATATGCACAGCCCAATCTTTCTAGTTCTAATGTTCAACCTGAGTCCCACACATGGACTTTCAGATTTCTGGACAGCTGCATGAAGACATAACTTGCATAGACTGATTTGAATTTTAAATTGTATCACTTGAGTCACATCATGCAACTTTTAAATGGCATCTTTATTTGTACCTACTGGTGCTCTCATTTGTTTATCACCCCCATTTTATATCGGGCATGGGAACCATGGTAATGTGACCCTCTCATGCTGCAAGCAGATGCTCTTCTTCTCTGAAGCAACAGCCCAGCTGCTGGGAGAAAGGATTTATGTCAGTCCACGGCCCTTCCCTGATGAGTGCCTGGAGCCACAGGAAGCACAGGTTAAGAGTTTCGAAGCAGATACAATATTGATTACAGCTACCTCGATCTGTTAGAATTATCTACAACCCTTCAGCTGTAAAACTGAGCAACCACTGACCCAGGATATGTGATGGGATTTTTCTGAGGGAAGGAAAGTTTCATGTAAAGAAATCCTAGGAAGCCTCTTGTTATAGTTGAAACATATTTGCCAGATAAATAATAATAATAAAATAAATTTGCCTTTTTACCACAATCTGTTTACCTTGTCACCTCTGTACCTATCTATCCATCCGTCTAAAAGCAAATATATTTTTATATATATTTGTATATGGATACCTCTATAAATGACCTATTCTTTTTATACAGCATTTGCTTTAGAAATTCCTTTTACTAGTCTAAAATATTTAAGTTTTTCTGAGGAGTGTTTTTTTCTTCTCCAATCTTCTTTACACAGTCCTTGCCAGATACAAGGAATTCTGGGCTTCAAGAATCTACATTTTTAATATTAACATGAAGCCTACATTTTACACTAGGAAAAATGAATGAATTAATGGTTTAAGCTTGTTAAATTCAGTTGGACATATTTACATTTAGAGCAAACTGGCAAAACTCATTTTAAGTGAATGAAATGGTGACAATTTGCATGGCTGAGCAGATGGCACTCCCTCTCCTCGCCTACAAGAGCAGTACAGCATGATCGTTTTGAGGAAGGACATTAGCATAACTTTGAATACTAAACTGGACTGCACAGTCTGTAAGAATAGATTTATTACGCACTACTTATGTGTGCACCTAGCCCAACATGCTAGCACATGACCATGATAGTGCCACAATATAGCACAGGTTCTTAAAACAGCTCCCATGTTGCTATGTGGTGCAAAGATTGTGGATTTTTTTAGTAGGGGACTTCTCAGCACTACTGCCAAGGATCCTGGGAGGGATGAAACTGGCAAATGCAGGTGCCATGGGGGAGATTCTTGCACTAGCACTAACCAAAAGTCTTACCTGTGTGCCAGATCACATGCTATTTCCTCCAGTGTAGATCAGACATATGTCCATACACAGCTAACAATCTCCAAAAACTCTCCTGTGATTTTATGTCTGGAATACTAAAATTATTACAAAATACAGATAATAGCTACGCTAACCAGTTTCTGTCCAATAACTCAGTAGTCAGAGTGCTGGCACACACAAACTCCTTTCACTTCTGTGTCAGTGTTAAAGCCCACCTCTTTCTCCTTGCAACCCAACTGACCAGGTTACAGTCAATCTTCAGGTGAGTGAGGTAGAATGTCAGAGCAGAATACTGAGTTTGGTTTGGTTCAGTTTGGTTTGGCTCTGTTTAGTTTGAAAGAACTTCTAGAAGTTCTTTCTTACTTCTAGAACTTCTTACTTACTAGTCAAGTAAGACTAAGACAACACTGCAATTATAGCTCTTCTATCAAAGGAATGACCCTTTGGATGAGACAGCACAGGATCACAGAATCATATGGAATCATTGGAAAGACTTCTAAGATCATTGAGTCCAACCATTCACCCAACACTGTCAAGTCCAAGACTAAACCATGTCTTGAAGTATCACATTTGCATGTCATGGGGCATCATACATAACGCCTCACATTTTACAAACTACCTCAAGGTAATTTGAGTTCTTATCTGAAAATAGGGCAAAATTCAGTTGTCTCTAATGAAAAATACATGCTACCTGGACCAGGGAATCAAAATCAGAGCCCTCATCCTTCTGTCTGTTAATTACTCTTTCACCACATTAAAGCTCCCTGTAGCCTAAAGACTATTTAGCTTCACCCAAAGCAGGGCATTTCTGGCAAAAGGTATTGAGACAAATCTCTTCCAGAACATCACTGTGATTACTGGGAGCAATGCTCCTTTGGGAAACAAGGTGCAAACTATCAGAAGAAAAACATTTGCTCTGTATCCTTTAAGCTCTAAGCTGGTTAGACAGGCGAGGTGCTAGAAGCAATAGCACAACCATTGTGTCTCAAATGGGCACCTGGCCTTTCTAGTGTGTGAAGTGTGATTAAGTCAGTATATTCCAGGAAATCAAACTCACTTCATCGAAACTTATGCCTGAACCAGCTGAGTCAACAGAAAAAAATGGACATTGTAACCCATGATTCAGCTGACACCTCATGCTTGCACAGAGGAATGCTAATCAAGATGTCTCAGGATTCAACCACAATCATGTGGATACATCAATGCATTCAATTTTCTATATTATGAGGGAGTTAGCAAGGACTGCTCATATGTTGTTTGGTTAAAGTTCTGCGTATAGAAGTGTAACCTGTATTTTTTATATCCTAGGACAGATATATCGTAGCAATTACCTGTTTATCTCTTTGCCTTTTTGAAAACTTCATGAAGAAAACCTTGTGGAACTACAATAAAACGTACTAAATTAAATGAAAACTCTTTATATGTTCTTTAATTCTTCTTTCTTCTCAGATGTCTGTTGCTGTATAGAAGGAAAGTCTCACAACACTGTTTTGTTACTCTTAGAAAAATTATGAAATTTAAATGCAGAAAATTACCTGCTATATTGTCACATTAATTTTTAAGTATCATTCTGACTACTTGCTAACATGCTTTTATCGTTTTTCTTACCTAGTGGAGTGAGAATCTTTCAGTACTGATTTGCAGACACTGAAATTCTTTGAGGGAAAGGTTTTATCTTTCCTTAGGATATACTGTGTAGAAAGGAATGGAATCTGTTGTCATTAAATTTATGTAAGTAACGACAACGCACTATGAAGTATCTATTCATAATTGATGGTATGATGCCTATAAACGGTAGCAAGATTTTTAGTTTCCCTGTTCTCCTCATATCATGCCTAACTTTTTATATTGTTTTTATAGAACAAGATTTTCATTGTATCAAACACTGAAATGTGATCTTTTTTTTCCTGATGATAATGCTTTGTTTCCCAACAGAAAAAAAGATGTCATTGCATAACTCACTGAACATCCTGGATCAGATTTGTTTAAAATTGCAGATTATGCTCAAAGGGACTGCTTGAGCCATATTGGTTCCATCAGAATTATACAGAAAATAGAGCCATTAAAAAAACATTATAATCTGTTTTGAAAAGAGCTTGATGCTGAGTAAAGAAAAACCACTATGCCAATTTTTTTTTATTTTTTATTAAATATAGCACTGCAACATGGGAAAAAAGGGTCAAATGAGAAGATTTTGATGCTCCTGCTCACAATTTTCACATGCTTTTAAAAACACTGTATCTCTTGCCCCACCTCAGCTAAACAAAATTGCAGCTATGATAATTGAAACAGCATGTTTCATATGTGTTTTGAGACTCTTCCAGTTCTCAGGCAAAAAGACATGCATTAAAATATAAACATGTCTTATAAATTCTAACAGCCTGTAGTTCTCCAAATGAAAATACATTCTTCCATGCTCAAATTGTTGCTGATACTGTAACCATCCACTAAGAGCAGGGCAGGCCTCTTTGACAGTAATGTAATCCACTTACTTTCAACAACTGATTGAAGCCTGTGGTTTTTGGGTTTGTTCTTAGTTCACCACTCAGTTGTTTGAAATCATTCAGTATGTAGATTGGTTAAATACTGAGAACTCACGACCTCTACTGTGATTAAACACCTCACTGCTTTTATGTTTGATTAATGACAAAAACAGCTAATTATTTTGTATAACCTTTTGGCACAAAGATATGCTTTGACTATTCTTGAGATCAAAAGACATATTCACAAAAAGATCAAAATAATTTATGTGCAACTACTAGAATCAGCTTCCTTCACAAAATACAAACTGCTTATTTGAAACTGAAGCTTCATTTCACTGTTGTCTCACTTGAGATTACATACAGTGCTAATTACCCCATGTTTGGACAGCTTATTTTTTATCAGACAGAATATGAATTTGCACCATACACCAATACATGTGCACATACACATTGTTCATTTATGAAAAAGTAATGTTAGATTATGCTGCTTGGACATCACAAAGAAACTCTCCACTGAAAAGTTGGTCAGGCATTGGAATGGGGTGCCTGGGGAGCGGGTGGAGTCACTGTCCCTGGAGGGGCTCAAGAAATAACTGGATGTGGCACTCAGTGCCATGGTCTAATTAACAGGGTGCTGATCAAAGATTGGACTTGATGATCTTGAAGGTTTTTTCTAACCTTAATGACTCTATGATTCTACATAATCACTGAGAATACTCACTGAATAAAGTTAATGCAAGTTCTACGCATTATTTTGAAAAGTGTTGTTCAATACAACAAGAACACACATCTCAGTGATTTTGCAGTTGATTGCGCCCAGATTTTGCTGCTTTCAGATGAATAAAAAAGTTGTTAGAAATGCTCTGTTAATGGTGGGGATGCACCAGCTTTTTTCCTTGAAAATATTGGGATGCTTCAACTTATTTTAAAAGCAAACCTAGAAACTGTAGTAAGTTGTACTTTGATTGGCATTCTGAAAGTGGTGCACAGTAACCTTGAAAATTACTTAAACTTGCAAGTTTAAGAAACATTCCTTCTAACTACTACTAGATTCAAATTAAAAAAATATAAAAATGGGAACTGTGCATCTAAAACTGAATTTATACAGCTCTTTTTAAAAAAATTTATGTAGTTTAAGTACAAAACAATAAAGTGAAAAACATCTCTCCAGGCAGCTGCCTAATGGCAGAAGGCCTCAAGATTTTTAGGTGCCTCTCAATAAGCCTATAATTGCAAGCAGAACTGGTACTCTCAGAAAATGCAAAGCCACTTTCTTTTTTAGAACAGTAATAATGTTGCCCCTGCCTAATTCTACTTTTTAGATTCAGCTCTGCATACAGGTGACAGGTTTGCAGGTAAAAGCACTGATGTCTCTGAATCTTTTATTTCAGTCTCAGCTGAAAAGATTAAATGAAAACATGGATGTTCCAATCTACATAATGAGTGTCCAGTTTGCAAAGCATCTGCATCACTTACATGCACAAAACATGCACAGAAAATTATAGGGTAGCTGCTGATATGCCAGTTACAGAAGACTGGAGAATGTTTTGGTTTTTTTTTTCCCTTGAGTTTCACTGAGAAATAAGTAGTGCTGTCAGAATGAAAACGCTAACTTATTCCATCTAATTCTTTTTTATAATTTGAAGTCTAAAATGAAAGTTCCAGTGTGTTAACAGTTTTCTGTCGTTCGGAAGGTAAATCTTTCAAAACAAATTTTAAAAAAAGTATTAGCTCAGAAATTTTCCACTATTTATTGATAAAAAAATAAGTTTTTTGAAGAAAAGAGCATTATGAAAAAATGTTCCTTAGACTATCCAAGAAATGGGGATGAGGGTTATAAAAGTGTGTATTGTTTGTCGCATCTGAATACTTCTGTGTTCAGAAAGATTTACCACCCTCTACTTAAACACCTGATGTACTGTGATAAGCCTAACTGCACCTAATGCATCCGACTTCATTACTCATTTTTTATCTCTCCTGTCCTCCCTCCTCAGCCTCCTCAACCAAGTATTAGTAAAAACTTCTTTGGGCTGTCAAGCATTAGAACAGGCTGCCCAGGGAAGTGGTGGAGTCACCATCCCAGAAAGCATTTAAAAGACATGTAGATGTGGCACTGAGGGACATGATTGAGTGGTGGACTTGGAAGTGCTGAGTTAATGGTCGGAATCAATGATCTTAAAGGTCTTTTCCAGCCAAAATTATTCTGATTCTATGCCTCTATAGACACCATTTCTGGCCAAGAAGGCTTATCACAACCTTTCCCGCAGTTTGTGTACAGAACATAATTTTTCATACAAAGATAATTTATTAACTGATGAGTTTGGCTCACAGAGTTTCCACTAAAAGGCAGCTTCTATTTCCAATGCACTGTTAAAGAAGTTTCATGATCCCATTTCCTCTTACAATATTGAGCTGCTTTTGGCTGGATAGAGTTAATTTTCTGCACAATAGTATGGGGCTGTGTTTTAGGTAAGAAAAGCTTAAAGAGGCATAAGTTAACCAGCAAAGCTCTTCGAGACCTTCATGGAATTTACAGCAGTAGGAAGTGTAAAAGTGTGGGGGGTGGTTTCGGGCGATGGTGAGTTCTGCCACCCGGACCCCGACCAGGCCCAGCGTGCGGCCGGACTCCAGGGCCGGGACAGGCAGGCCACGCTCCCTAAAAACCTGCCCACGGCTCCGCTCCCTTCCTTCTCTGGCGGAAGCACCAGGGTCCTTCAGATGTCTCCTGCGGGGTTCCACGTCTTCCCCCTTCCTGCACACTGCCGACTGAGGCGGCCTTTGCAGCCAGCTGGCCTTTGCGCTTCCCTCCCATCCCAGCCCCGGCAGCGGGAAGCGAGGCCCGCGCGTCCGCGGGCTCTGCCGGCTCCCGCAGGGAACAGCCGCGTTCGGCCCAGACAAACGCGAGTGGGAGCGAAGGGCCCGCAGCGAGGAGCTGCCAGCCCTGCGCCGCGGGGCCGGGGCTGTGCCTGACCGCAGCGGGGGCGGACAGGTCGCGTTCCTGCCCCGGGCCATGGAGCTGGGGCGCGGCGCCCGCGGCGCTGCTGCAGGTGGGTCCGAGCGCGAGGCCGTCAGGGCTTCCGGGGAGGCTCTGAGGGAGACTCCGAGAGGGGAGCGCCGGCCCGGGAGATGCCCCCAAACCGCGGTGTCAGTGGCCTTTGGGGACATCTCTCATGTGCAAAGGCTGCCTCGGACAGCCCCCTGGTTCTCCTGGTTCCCCTGGAACAACCACCTGGTTCCCCCGGAACACCTGCCCCATCTCCATGCGGGAGGCCTTACGTGGGCAGCCTCAGGTGATCAGAGTGGTTTCCTGAGGAAAGGTTGAGTTTATTTGGGAGGAAATGGGAGCCTTCTCGTGAAAGTTGTGCTGCTTTGGTTATTAATAATAAAGAATCAGCTGTTAATTACTTGTCTCTATTAGTTACAAATCTGAAGTTTTCTCTTGTCCATTTCACCTGAGTCACAAGGAGAAACACTGTTGTGAAGTTTTGTTGGATGAATGCTGAGATTCAATTAGTGTTGTTAGTGCTCCTGTTTAAACAAAGGTTGTGTGAATATGCAAATATACTAGAGTATCAAAGAATTATCAAAGTTAACAATATTTTTACCTGATTATTTCCAGTGTCAGTGAATTCAAATGATAGCTTCTGATCACTTCGAACTTAGGAATTCAGAAATCATAGGGCTTAGTCACTTGCATTTTTTTCATTGACTGACAGAAGACTGTAATGATTAATTTTATATTATCACAGAATGGCCTGGAGTTAGAGGTCCTTAAAGATCATCTAGTTCCAGCTCTCCTGCCATGGGCAGGAACACCTTGCACTAGACCAGGTTGCTCAAAATCCCGTCCATCCTTGTCTTGAGCAGTTCCAGGGATGGAGTTATGGAGTTTAACCCTAGCTGGCAACTAAGTACCACACAGCCCCCCTACCCCAGCAGGGATAATCATAAAGAAAAGGTAAATCTAATGAGTTGAGATAAGAATAATCTAATAATTTAAATAAAATATTATAATTGTAATACTAAGTATGCTAATAACATGATTAATAAGAATAATTGTCAAAAGGGAAGGAAGAGAGTAAAAGAACCCAAGAGAAACAAGTGATGAACATGGTTGCTCAGCTCCTGATAGCCAATGCCCAGCCCATTTCTGAACAGAGATCCCAATATTCCTTTGGCCAGTTTGGGTCATCTGCCCTGGCCTTGCTCACCTCCCAGCTTTCAGTGCATCTCCTCAGTAGCAGAGTGTGAGACATTATAAAGTCCTTGACTTAGGGTAAACGCTACATAGCATCAGCCAAAACATCAGGATGTTATCGATATCATTCTCATACTAAATCCAAAACCCACAGCTTTCTACCAGCTACTGAGAAGAAAATGTCCCAGCTAAAACCAAGCTGCATCGACAGCTTCTCCAGGCAATCTGTTCCAACATCTCACCACCCTCACAGTAAAGAACTTCTTCCTAATATCTAATCTAAATCTGCCCTCTTTCATTCCTTCTTGTCTTGCCCTTGTAAAAGTCCCTCTCAAGCTTTCTCATAATACCCTTTAGGTGCTTAAAGGCACCCTGGAGCATTCTCTTCTCGAGGCTTAGCAACCTCAACTCTCCCAACCTGTGTTCAGAGGAGAGGTGCTCCAGCCTTCTGATCGTCTTCAGGGCTTAGATATTGTTTTAATTTTAATAAACTAGTAATTGAGCCAAATTAATGTGTAAAAAAGTTCTTGTCTATGGACTTGTCTGTGAATCCTTGGCAAGTCTCTTCAGTGGTTCGCTATCTTTTACAACTTCCAGTAAAAGGTTGGAAAAGTGCTTCATAAATTAATATTTAGACACTACATACTTAAATGTGGTTATAGTTAGGCTAGTGTCTATGTTGTATGTAAGGATTCATTCTTTATTGCATACTGTATGCTTTTTAGAGTACTGGATTCCTAGCAGTATTCCCTCTTTTCCTTGTCTGCTGTTACAAACATTTCCTTTCTTCTGAACAATCTTATCTTTCTTTCTGCCTATATGAAATTTCTGTAAGAAACCCAAACCCAAGGTTTTTAAAACACAGTGGATGCATTCTGGAAGGTTACCTGAATGAATCAGTATCACTGAAAGATACTGATCTTGTATATTTAAAACCATGTGGAAACTGAACTGTTCAGGTTAAGGCTGAAAGTGTGAAACTGAAAAGGAAATTATGGTGATATTTTAGTCACTACATTTTAACATGGGAAGAGGAGATATGCAAAATAGTCTTTGTATAAAACTCCAAACTCTTGATGATTGCCATTTTTGAACTCTGCATTGAAATTCTGCATTCAAAAGCTAATACAGTCATTACAATAGGTAAAACTGGAGAGATAAGGGCTGCTTTCTTGTTGGAACTTGGCAGTACATAAAGGCTGGGATTGTTTTCCACAGTCCCTAATGCCAACTGTAAATTTACTCTTTATGTAATTATTATTAGCACATATGAAACTTTGTAAAAGAATAAGGGTCTGAATTTCATGGTTTCATAAATTTCATCTCATAATGCTATAATGAAAAGTACATCCTCAGTTCCCAAACCAAACGGATTTACACCCAGCTGATTAAGTGAGCACAGTTCTGTTTTGGTAGCAGAAGAAATCTGTGCTGACAAAAGAATAGATAAATTTACACCACTGAGTTATACTTTAATTTCTGAACAGCAGGTTTTATAGAATAAATTCCCTATTCTGGAAACATATTCATGTCTTTAGTAGTCAGAATAGTAAAGAGAAGGATGGTAATGGTACTGTGTGCCAGATTCACTATATGTTGTTGTGAGTGACACATAAAAAAATTTTCTTCTGTTGAAGGAGAAAAAGGAGTGCAAAAGGAAGAACTCTCAGCTTGTAGGGAGAATATATACACAATTTTAAACTACCATAAAACTCAGGCTTAAATGACTATTTTCAAATGATCTTGTTGAAGAGCGAGGCCTAGAAACTTTGAGGAGCCAAACCGATTTTTTATGCTCATATAATTCCAGGCATATTTGATGTTTCTCATGTCTTTAATTTGCACTTGTCTGCTATTTTGTGCATTGTAATATGTTCACAAGGTTATTCTCACAAACTTTTTTCCGTAACTTCTGGGTTTTTTTTCTAGAAAGCTTTTTTTTTTGTTGGTTTTTTTTTTTTTTTTTAACCCAAAGATCTTTCCTACAACAAATCAGGTNTTGTTTTTCCCCAGAGGTATCAAAAAGATCTAGAATTACAAGCTTCTTTAAAGGGGTGATGCTCTCAGCCTTGTAAAATTCCTCTTGTTAGTCAGGTACCTTCAATAGTTTTTGAAGGTCTCGGCTTTAGCTGCCTGTGGTGCACCAGCTCATCTCAGTGCAGTTGGCTGTCCACAGTACATGTGTGTGCATCTGATGTAGTCTTCTTAACACTCTTTGTAGTCCGTGGGGGGAAACAAATGTTTCTGGGTCATGACTTTACCAGAAACTGTACAAATGACTTGGCTTATTTTTAACAATAGACATCTCTGTTTCTGCCCATTGATAATAAAAGAACTCCAGACAGCTAGCTCAGTTGTAGCCACCTAAACTGTGGGTTTCTGTAGTTAAGAGGAGATAAATCCTATGTCAGAAATATTACTGAAATCCTGAGGGATTATGCTTGCTTATGTTCTTAAATTCTCTGAAATGGTTATAATTGGGGAACATTAGCAAGTTCTAAAATGTATTTTTTTAACATGTTACTTGGATTTGGAGAATTTATAAGATTTGATTTTAGAAGCTAAAATTATTTAGAAGTTAGAGTTTGAAGAAATATGTCATACTACATCTGAGTTTCCTTATGCTTTTGACATAAAGTATTTTAAATATTTATTATTTTCAGTATTGTTTTAGCATTTTGAATTCATTTGAAAAAAATATGCTGGAATTATATAAAGTTAGGCTTTTTGTAGGAAGAGCAAGTTCTTCCCTCACTGAGTATGTCCACATTACATATCTTTGTGTATTTGAGCATAGGTTTTTTAAAGATGACACAGTGGAGTAGCCTTGGTTTGATACATATTTTTATAATAGAAACTGCGTAATTGGAGGCATACTTCACTTCATCTTGATTGTGTGGCTGTCACATTATCATTGTTTATAATATACACAGATGATGTTGTGTTAGGCAAACCAATTTAATCAAGTTTATTTTATTGTTGCTTAATGTTGTGGCCGTATGTCTCTGAGCTCACCCCAGTTCTGCTACAGCAATTGCAGCATTTTGTGCTCCATCATAATGAGTCAATATCTTGGTTTCTATTGTACAAAGCAGATGAGGTTACAAAGATATGGGTAATTTTTTCACCTTTATTTGCACTGTGTAATTGACAGACTAGTTAAAGTAAAAATCATGGCAACAAAACAGTTCTTTCTTGAATGTTTGTACACTTAAGGACAGACCATACTCTTAAATTTAGAAGGAAAAGCTTTTTTTTTTTTTTTAATGTTTAGGGCTGTCTGAAGATTCTTAGCTGTGTAGTAGTGGTGAATGGCAGTTTGTTTCTGTCCTGACAAACTGTCTTATTTTTAAACAAAAATTTCACGTGTGGTGAAAACTGAGCTCTGGAATGGGCTGGAAGTTATATGAATTACAGTTTATTTTGTATCTTATGCTATTAATTTTTGAAATTATTTTTTAAATTCGTATGATAGTGGTCTGAATAAGAAATGAGTGTCCTGACATAATCAATAAGGTTTTGTCTATGACATTTGCAGCAGTTTCCTCCATTATTAGCCATGAATTTCATGGCCAGATTTGGAAATCACACCTAAGGTCTATAATTCTTTGACATTATTGAGTATTACTCCAGTGTTGAATTATTCCAAGTGAATTTAGGTTTTGGGTTTGGTTTGAGGTAATTTTAAGTCATAGCATAACTGAGCTACCTTCCCCCATTTCTCTCTTACTTACCCATTTCCAAGGTCAGTGAGAACCGACCTGTGTGCCACTCGGGGAAGTAAATTATACGAAGTTCACCTCCTAAACATCCCTGAAAGACTTCTTAAAACCTCTGCAGCTGAGGATTCACCTTCTTCTGCAAATGGCCAATTCTTTGAGTCATTAACCCTTAACATTTCAATCTCTCCATATGAGCTGCTGCATCAAATGCACCTGCAAAACTGCACTGGCAGATTGGTGGATTAGGGTAGTGCTTATGAATCAGATTTATCTGATTCATAAGATTTATCTGGTTCTTCCTGTTATCCTGTTTCCTGCTTATATCGAAGGTCTTCAATGGATCTTGCACCACATCTCAGTTCCCCTTGGTTATGTTACACAGAGCTGTACAGGACAGTTCATCGCTTCTTCTGTAATTATTTCAGCAGGTGAGTAATTGCTCAGCAGCCTTCCGTGGCTAGGATCTCAGCAGGTCTGTGGGTTCTCAGTACCCTTTCTCTGCATGAGAGCTGGAAGCATGGAATGTCCTTCTTGTGTTGGAAATCTGTAGACTAGGCTAACCCTGTTCAACAGTGTTGTTAGTCCATTGTGTCGTGTCCTCTGAGTGGTCTTCCAGTGTCAGTTTGTGGGTTAAGCGGTTTGCATAGGGAACCTGTCACCAGGTGGTGTCTGTTGTTAGGGTGCTGAGCCCTGCTTCCAGCAGTTTCCAAGGGATTACTGGTTCTCTCCTTAACACTGAGTAATCACAGGAATGGAGCTTTGGATAATTCTTGAACCTTTCTCTTTATGTCAGAAATATTTTGGCATTAGCACCTAGAATTAGATGGGGGACTCCTTTCTGCTCTTGGTTGAGTACTATTCTCAATTAAGGAAAGTCTTTGGTCTGGTTCTAAAATTCTTTTCTGCCTAACCAGTGGTGTAATTTCTGTGCTGATAGGAGCAAAAACATTATTGATAAAACTCTGTAGCTGCCAATATGCTTTCAGTGGAATATATTTGGTGGTTCAGCACTTCCTGAGGGCAACAGATTGCTGTGCAATTTTTGCTAATGCACAGTTGGCCAGCATCCCCATATTTCTCATAGTGTCATCCGGTGTGTTTTTTTCTGGAAGACATACATAGTAGTTTCTGAGAGAGCAGTTATCCCTTTAGGGGAGTGGTGAAAAAACTCAATCAACTCTTAAAACTTCTGCTTTTTGATGCACAAACTTACCTTTTCCTAATCAGAAAAGAAATAAAGAGAGATGGTGATAGTGTCAGTGACAGAAAGCAAGTGAAAGAGCTGTTTATTCTCCATAAAATGTTTAGGAAATCCATTATTTCTCGCATTGCATCCAGGAATATTGCTATTTGTCATTTGTCATTTGTCATCAGTTTTTAAACAAGAGATTTTGTGATCCAACAGAATGACTTCTCCAAAAAATGCGCTGTGACTTGTTCCTAAGAACCAGCTGTTTTCTGTGATCTCTCCTGCTGGTGGGGTTTTTTTCTAACAGCATCCTTACAAGTAATTTTTCCAGAAAAGTAGTGATTTTTTTCCTCCAAAGTAAGAGCATCTCCCTAAACTCATTTAGCGTAAGGCACTCCTACTGTAGAAGTGAGTCTGTATAAGATGTTAAAGAGGAAAAGGCTTCCCTCAAGCTCCAAATTGCATTAATTCATTAATTAAATGTATGTCTTAAAGGTTAAAGTGGAATGCTATTTAAGATTCTCAAAGCAAAATTATGTAATGGTTTATGTAGTTTATCTGACTTACTAGGGATACATCTACTTTGGAAAATAGCATTTTGGAATGTTGCAGTTGAAAGATCCTTTTACTTGTCTCCATTATGCTGTTACCTTGTGCACTAAGGTTTTTGTTGTGCTTAAAACATGGTAGTTGCTTTCCAGGTAAATGAAAAAGAGACTCTCTTTATTTTGGTAATGGGTGGTCAAAAAATGCTACCAAAGTAGCATTTCATACTGGTAACGTAGTGGTAATATGTCAGTGGTCAGACAGCAAACTTTGTATTTTCTTTGTAATAGTATGTCCTGTAAGGAGAAATAGAATGCAATAAATAATGTATTGCTGGTGACTCTCATGATAAAAGGCACCTGAGCATTCATGAAATGCTGGCATAAATACCACTCCCCGCCCCATTCTGGAATGTCGGTCATTTTGCAACTTCTGTGAATGTAATTTAAAGGAAAATACTAACACTGGCAAAGCATGTTGTGAACCAAAAAGTAAATATGTGTTTGTCCTTAAAAGGAAGATCAGAAAGCTTTGGCAGAGTGGTCTCTGGAGGTACCAAAATGTTAAACAAGCAGTGTAAGACATTTTTCTGCCTGTCCTAATTTATCATTCTGCTCTGCACAGGGACTTTGTAAGAATGGAGTTTGACAGACGCTGTTTGAGTAACATCTGGGTGAAATTTCTATTGATGAGATAATCTGGGAAGCACCTTTCAGATTCAAAGCCAAAATTTTGGATACCTTACTGTTACTATTTAATCTTCTTTCAGTGTGGTTTCACATATTTCATTTTATTCACAGCTTTGAAGGCAGTTCAATTACTTGCATGCTTTTGTATTTGTAAACATTTCCTTTGATGTACAAGGCAAGCAAGAGTCTTACACCAGTTAGCTGTCCCACAGAGGTGCTAAGCCTTTGAGACTGAGAGAATCAACTTCTGCTTTTCACTGAAATTCTAGATATGAATTGAAAAGTTGTATGAAATAGATTATCAGAAATTTTGCAAAAGTACTATTTAATGTATAACTGCTCTAAGTAAGGGATATATATAGTATAGTTCAGTTTCTAAAGGCTTACTATTTAATTAGTTTAAGAATGCACTGGTGGCTTAGATGAGGTGATTTTGCCCTGATACGTGACAGAAATGGAGTGTTTCGAGTGGAGAAGAGTGGCTTAAAATATAGCTGTAGGTAAATAGATCCCAAGGAATTTTTGCACTCTTGTCCTTTGTGCTCA
>VYZP01031512.1:0-10967 GCA_013400635.1 Hypocryptadius cinnamomeus | reverse complement strand
GCTTTTTTTTTTTGTTTGTCTGCATCTGATTCCTGGACTCACACCCTCCCTCTATGCTTTCATGAACTGAATTTATTCCTCATGGTTCAGACATACAGAGCATGTAAAGAAACTCCTTAAAGCCTATATTTAGGTAAGGCATTTGTGTGATTTTTTTTAAGGGATACTATTTAAAAAAAAAAAAAATTGGAACTAAGATAGTTTTAATCATTCATTTTGCTATAAATTGTGTCAAATATCTCACAATACCTTTTACCTTTGAGGTTTTGCACATGCATGTCATCAGAGAGAGCAGAACAGCCACACAGTCTGACTGACAGCTGAGAGCTGAGAAGGCTTTATTTTGTACTATTGTTTTAAGTATCTTCTGCTAAAATCCACTTTGAAGTATCAGAAGCTGAGTAGGTCCTATGCAAAGTAAAGATTTAGGAGTGCTTCTGTCTGAAGCTCGAAAAATGGAGAATGGCAGCACGTACTGGAAGTGAAAGAAAATCTGTAGTGTTGCAAAATTGTGTGGATGAATAATTACTGTCCCTTTACATAAGATCAACAATAGATGAAAGAGAAATTAGGCAGCAAGGAAGAAAGAATTGCATTGCGGATCACAAAAAAAAAGCCATGTTGAATCTACATTTACCCTGGAGGAAATCTGGGGGTTGTGTCTATCACGGCCTTTAGCCCACAACACTGTAAGCAGAATCCAGTTTTTGACAAGGGTATTGGGTTCACTTGGCTTCCATCCACCATTTCTGAGCAAGCAAAGGAGATCTGCAAGGGGAAAGACTTTAAGATGGAGGGAGAGAAGATAATTATAACTTGCTGGAGGCCTATTTTCAGTAAATGAAGTGCTTCAAAAGAAGCACACTGCTCTGCTGTCTTTTGAGTGCAAACCTTTAGGGAACCAGTGTAAGAAAATGAAGTAAAAAATACTTTTTTAAACCCCAAACTTGTTAATTTGCAAGCTGTAATGCTTTGTCAGGAAAACACCATACTCAGCTTTGAACTCCAAGGTAAGTGCCACTAATAGTGTCCCCCCCCAAGCATTGTAACTGTGAATTACTACTGAAATGATTAGGAAGATAAGAGACTCTATTATGGGAAGAATCAGATATCTTATCTAGTCACTGTACTAATTGAAAGCAAGCTTGTGTGGTAAGAAAAAAAATTCTTGCTGAATTCAGTATAAACCTGAAGATGTTTCATCCACATGACCATCTTTAATATACAGAGGTGGATTATGAACTGGGAAATATTTAATAAAAGTTTAATTTCTGTTCATATTTCTGTGGTTTGTTTCCCATGTCAGCTTGTGCTTAGGTTTTAGTCTTTTATATTCATACACTCACACTTCTAACAAAAAAGTGCTCACATACTGCAAATAAAGGAACTTATTGACATTCACATTGTATGTTAAGATAGCTCAGTCAAAAGATTAAAGAAAATCTCTGGAGCACAACCAGAAAAGAATATAAACAGAGGTCTCCTGGATCCCTATCACATCCCTTGTTCATAAGATACTCTTTCTTCACTTATCCTACAAAGATAGCAACAGAAAGATGTACAAACAAACACAAAAGAAATAAAGGATGAACTGCATCTCTGCTGGAAGATTAATAACCATACTGCAGGAGTGAAGACTGCTCTGGATGATAGACAGCACAACTACATCCTTCAGATGACTGATCATATGCTTCACACATGGCATTAGTAATGCAGGATCAAGGCTTCAGGCCTCTTGACTTCCCTGGAAAATCCTTGGCAAATAGCTCACATGGGTAAAACACTGGAGGCACTATCATTGATCAGGAAATGTTGTTTCATTGCTTCCAGTTCTGTTACTGGAGTAAAATGTCTTCTCTGAAAGAGCATCTTTGTACTGCTTATTGCCTTTCTAATAGTCTTCCTAGAATCAGAAGTAAAAGCAATATTTTTCTTACTGTGCCTTGAAATAACATCTTTTTTTCTTTTTTTTTCAAATGTGGCATTGTGAATGAAATCTCAGTGCTCTTTTTATTGATATTTATATTATAAAATCATACTCAGTGTCCAATAGTACAGGAATTGTAATATAGTTACAGAACGTAGGCTGGTGAAATGCTGTGAAATTATAATAGCATTTTATGGTATAGGAAAAGTGCAAAGAGTGTTTTTACCATCTGGAAGAACACTTCAGATTTGGACCTTGATACATTTCTGTTCTGTTTCATCAATTCCCTAACATTTTTGTTTAATGGGCTTGGAATTATTAGATAACTATAAGTTCTATAGGGTTAAACATAGTTTACTGTTGGTTTAATTTGTGCCATTAACCTGTAATTGAAGCTTGAAGAAGCCCTTTCCTTTTTATGACCAAGAAAACAGTTTTCTTTTGTTTTCTGACCTGACACAGTCAATATAAAATAGTCATTACAGCATCAGTATCTCTTCCACCCTCAACTCCTTCTTTTACTGAAAGAACTTGTTCCCTAACAGGAGGAATGCAGGCTCCCTGCAGGATGTTAAAGCAGGTTTCCTCCTCTGTAGGGTGTACCTACAGGGATTAATAAGTTTTAAAAGAGAAGCAAGGGCTTTGAGTAGAGTTTAGTCAGTATTTTCCCATAACTGCATTTGAGAAGTGACTGAGATATGAGAGGAGGAAGAGGCAGGGAGAGAGGTGGATTCCCTCCTCTGAAGGGAAACCCCTGCTCAGAAAACAGGTGACAAAGCGCTATATTTTGGTGAGTGTGATCTCTCCTGTACCTTGAAGCAGGCAGGGGTCTCAAGGAAAGAATAACATCTAATTATGCAATTTGCATTATTGTTGGTAATGGCAGAAGTATAGAAACAACAAACTGAATTAAATTACATATTGAGACCCCCAATATTTTACATACTGACACCCACAGCCTTCTTATGAGGATGGTGTCCAAAGGAATGAAGTTGCTCCCCACAGCATCCATACAGTTCAGATCCCATTTCCACTGTCTCCTCTCCCAATTTGTATCTGCTGGCATTTCACTGGTATTGGGCAAAATTCAGATATAATTCAGGGAGAAGGAAGGAGGAGGACAAAACTGGTGCAGCTGTTCTTTTTTGATGGTTGATTTTTTTTAACAAGAAAGTGACTGAAGAGAGAGGCCTTTGAGCTGTCATAGTTTCTCTTCACCAAATAAATAAGATTTGAATTGAGATATGAAGGGCTGAAATATTCCATGTATAAACAGGTGTCAGGTGAGCTTTGATCATCAGCTGCCATAGGGTCTGAAGCTTCCTCACCATGAATGGGCATCCTATAAAAGCTGTTCAGTCCTGGAAAGAGGAGACATTTCTTTGCCTACTTTCTTGTGAAGCAAGAAATAGCGCAATTAGAAAATGCACTAACGGAAAAAAGCTTCAGCAACCCTACAGATCACCTATTTTGAAATCAGATAGTTATGAATAATGGAAGTCAGCCTCAGATAAAGAAATTATCTAGGGAAAAGACATTTAGATCCAGTCATTGTTTAATATACACATTTTCTCTCCTGTATGTATCGCATGAGAAAAAAAAGGAATCTGAAAAAGAGAAGCCAAAAGAATTTAGAATAAAATCAGCTCACTCTGAATTAAAGAATGCACTTCCATTATTCAATAAAAAATTTGAAAAGACCAAGAAGCTTATGGGACTAAATTAAATGAGGAGCTCACCACATTGCAGATGACTCATCGTAATTCAAGAAATTTATAACAGTGTAGAAGAAAACAGATGGTGCAAAGAATCCTCTGTACAAAACACAGATCAGTGCTGAGCTCAAGACCCAGAAACCACTCTTCAGCCTAGGACCAATGGTAAGAAAATGCTGCACTTAAAGTGACAAAATCCATGCTGCTCTTCTAAGCATTTCTTTTTTTCAGTTGGGTAACCATATTAGAGTTCTCCTGCAGCTACTGGATTTGAAACAACTCATTAAAAGAACTTCCCATTGATTCATCATAGGGACATTAGAGCAGCCTTTAGGAATGGGAAGATAGGATTTACCTATCTTACAATCTTCTGGTTAAAAAGAGCTTTAACAATAAGTGGATAGGATCTCTAAGGTCTAATTGACTTCTGCTCTGGTGAGCAACAGTTATAAGGAGCAGAAATTTCTCCGCATAAATGAGTGCTCTTTAGGAGCACTTTAGTAGCACTTCACAACAAAAGAAATAGAAACTCAGCTAGCTGTGCTTTTAATTACTTGGTTTTATTTGTCTGTTTCTTCCTATAATAATTTTCTGACTGGAACCCTATCTGCCAAAAACAAGATCGTCCTTCTGCACATACAGGAAATGGTCAATGGCAATTCTTCTGTGCTTTTTTGTTAAAAAGTACACTTTTTTTTGTTTGTTTGGTTGGTTGGGTTTTTTTAATTGATAAAAACACAAATTCACTTCTCATATTCACAGCTTTATGTGCACATCTCTGCATTTGGATTTAGAGGATTCAGTGCTGGCACAGTGCCACAGGTGTGATGTGAGCCATGCTGTATGGGCTTGTTGGTTTCATGTGCAGGTCAAGCACAGGTGATTTAGGGGAGATCTAAAGTAGTGTTGTTCTGTTAATTTCAGACTGAGTTCTTTTCCAGGAAGACAACTGGGGTTATTTCATATACTGAAGTTTTGAGAGGATCTTCCAATGCACCACAACTGTGCTTTTGAAATGCACTTTGTCAAATGGAAGAATTACTGTGTTGAGCTCAGGCTGAAAACATGCATGAATTGCTGTATAAATTTGGAAGTTAGAACACCAAAAAAAAAATCCCCATCGTGTAATACATATGAAAAGCTTGTAAGGTTGAGGCTATGATTTGAAGACATGTTATATCAGCAGTGTATATTTTATAAGCCTAAAAGAGCCAAGAATATAATTTTATCTACAGCTTAACCTGGTGTTTTCTGTCATCAATCTTAATAATTTTGCAAGGGTTGGGTTGTCTGACCAGTGAGCTCCCAGATGCTGTGGGATGAAGCTGCAGTGTGCTGGGAAGGTGGCCCAGCTGATGCTCATCACCTCTAAGCAGGCACACAGGGGGTACCAAATGTATCTGACAGGTTGCTGTAGCTCCCTCAGACCCACTTGTAAATCACAGCTCAATGCCAGTGAATGTTAAAATAACAAATAGTAAAACAATTTGTGTGAGCAGTGCCTTCCTAGGCCCTTGGTCAGTATTTAGCCATTACAAATCCATGTTTTCTAGCTCCTGCTTTCTTTCAAACAGACCTGACTTTGTGTCTTGCTTGGAGAAGTTGATTGTACCCCAGAGAAATATTGTGAGAGCTCAACTTTACCCTCAGTTTCAAGAGTAAAAATTTCATTTTAGCTGAGGGAGTAGTTATACCTACCCAGGGAAAACATTTTGGTTCAAATCCTGTGAATGTTTTTTATTTATTAGTTTGTGGTTTATTCTGTTCAGTTATTTACATTATGCTGTTTAAGGGCTTCCTGAAAACCAGGTTAATCCTTTATTCTGCATGGCAGGAATTTTTTCTTTTTCTTTGACACCCTTGCAGCAGTCCTGTGGTTAAAGTGGCAAAGATGTAGAAGCTTCCTGTGTCAGATCTTACACTTTGGTAGGGTTTTTTTTCTGGTGTTAGATGTTGAGTTGGGGATTTTTTTCACATCAGGGAGGACAAAACTATTATCCCACAGAATTACCCAAAGGTAAGACTGGATGGAAGCTAATTTTATCTCTCAGATAAATGCATTATCACAGAGAAAAATGTGCACGTCTCTGTGTAGAGTTTCCCTTTTTTCAAAGACAAACACACGGTTTTGTTTTCTTCAGTGTTTGTTTGCATTCTGGAAATTATTGTTTTCATTTCTTAAACCTCCTGAAATGTTTACAGGAAAGAAAACTAAGGTGTGAAATTTTGTGACTAGAAGCAGATTCTCTTTTCATTTTCCTAGGGAGATTCTTTCATGCAAAAGATAAAAACAGAAGTCATAAAAATGTGTTATTTTTAGGAGACAACTCCATGGAAACTTGGAAGAAGTTAAGTAAGATTCAGAAGAGAGATGAATGGGGGAGGGTGTGTAATAAACTGATACTTTTTAGTGGGAAGTCAAATAGTGAAATCCGTGAACCACTTATGGTAGCTGGATTGTTGATCTTAGTTGTGTTCATGACTGTTGAATAATATGACTGGGTTTGCTGTAACATTTGGGAGGGCTGCACATCAATACTATTAAAACACACATTAGTGTCTGGAGAATATTTTTACATGCTTGACCAGATTAATAAAATAAGCAAAGATCGTTTTCTAGAGCACAATCTTTGCACCATTTGAAATCATTGCATGGATAACAGTGCACCTTCTTTTCCAAAAAGACAGAAAAACTGGTTCCTAAAATTGGTTAACTCCAGAGTGAGATAACTTGGCTGCTGGGTGCATCCATGCATGTTGGGCCCCTTCCAGAAGCTGCTTTTGCCCCCCAGTTTGCCCATACCCCAATCCCTTCCAGGGGCTCCTGAAGGAGCTGGCTCTTGGTGCACACAGACACTTCACAAAGGGCTTGCCAGAAAAGGGATTCATTTCATCTGTTTTGAGCTCTGTCTCGTTATTTTACCCCAAAGAGTAAACTGAATGTACATCCTAAACAGTTCAATCATTTAATGAAGATTAAGCTGCGTGCAGAATTTGCTGCCTCTGCAATGTGGTTCTGCCCTGGGCACGGTGTCCCTGGAGCCAGCAGTGCTGCCTGGCTGGGGCAGAGCCCACCCAGCCCAGTTTCTTTCTGTATTTTTGCACACAGCCATTTTCCAGAAGCTGCTCTGCACTTCAGCAGAGGAGTTACCAGCGTGTACTTGAGACATTAATTCCAGGTTATATGCTTTCCCTGAGAATTGCCATCTGTCATGCTTTTCTGTCTGGAGGTCACTCCAAGTTGCCTCGGGTTGGTATCCTCAGACAGGAGGTTGGAAGGATAAACCGTGTGCTTCGTCTTTAACCCTTAGTTATCCTTTTCCCTTTCAGCACCCACCTTGATAGGTATGGTAAGGAAGGACTGGGCTTCCCAAAACAGCATTGCCCTCTCCTGGCAAGAGCCGGACTTTCCCCATGGAGCAATTCTGGACTACGAGATCAAGTACTATGAGAAAGTAGGTCTCACTTACAGCATCACCCACACTCAGATCCTAAAAAGCAATGTGTTTTGTATTCTTAATAGCATTTTTTAAAAAACTTTTCACTTGACCCCACCTACAATGTTGTGTATGCCAGACGTTTTATTTTGTGCTGATTTTTTGTTGTTTTGCTTCTAACTTGTTAATGGCTGCTTGTTTCACACCAGAATTTAGTAGAGCAGCAAGCAGATTGTACATTTACTCATGTCACAGTAACTACATTTACAAACATGGATAAATGGATCACATGCTTCAATATATTTTGATTTATAGACTGTAAAACTTCACATTAGAGTGACACAACAGAATTAAAGTGAGTGGAAATATGATTTCATTTTGAGGCAAAAGATGTATTTATTTATTATTGGTAAATAAAGCAATAATATGTGCTTAAAGGATAGGTGCACCAGCATTGTTTAGAGGGTTACAAAAGGTTACAAGAGAAACTGTTGGATTTCTGGTGCTTTGTCAAAATTAGGCAATTTCACACAGAAGAGAGCTACAACAAGCATTACAAATAAAGGTACAAGGTGCACACACAGCATGTATTGGAAAAGCATAATTTGAAGCCTCCTTCTCCATAAGCACAAAACTTATTTGGTAATTTCCAGTTGCTACAGGGCCTGGTACCAGTAAAAAAAAATTGTGCTGACCAGTGCCTTCAGTCCTGAAGACATAGATGGGAAATTTTTGGTGTCTTAAACCTTAAGGTTTTGGTACCTTAAACAGTTCCCTGCTGAGTCAGTTCTTGCTGTTTCCCTGCCCCCATCTGAAGTCACAGTGGAACTGATGTGTGTGAAGATCACAAAGAAAAGAAATACAAACCAAGTCATGGAAGAAAGTATTAGGGATATAATGCTCTGTAAATATCTGAGAATTTTATTCTTTGACTGCACTTCTCTATTGAGATTATGCAGCCTTAATGATGCAGAAGAAAGGGTAAACTGGGAAAAAAACATGAACAATTTAAATAGGACAGCTAGAAGGAGAAGACAGATTGCTTAGAATATTTGGTAAGCCAAAGCAAGGAACCCTATTTTCCTACTCTAATGGAAATCCTTCAGGTTCTGATCCATTATCATAGTAAGCCCCATTATGACTTGAACTTCTTTTCTTCATTGATATTAAAAAGGTGAATTAAACAAGACAAATTGTGAGATTTTATTCAGTTCTTAGATATGTATTTAATAAAATCCTTTCTCAATGGATTATGTGCCAAGAGACTACATGCACAGGCTTTAGGACCCTTTGCTATACACAGTTTAAACCACTCTTATCTGTTTTTATGAAAAAAAAAGAGAACCATTTTCTGTGTCCACCCTTTAAAATATATAAGGAGCATCTTCTCTCTATCAACTCTTTCTTCTGAGGTCAGGAGAGATATAATGCACTGCTGGCACCTTCCAGTGCTGTGGCACAGGTGTAATTTGCAAGACTTCTCTTGGAGACCAGGTTCTCAATCAGAGAGATGAATAATCCAATACTGCAAGTCAGTCTGCTTATTTACAGCATTAAATTGGAAAATACTATTTCACACCACTTTAATAAGATTTAAATCTTGCTTTAATAATATTTAAATCAAGAAGCATACATTACAACACTGACTAAGTGTAGTGGCCAAATGCAAATGAAATTTTATATTGAGGAAGAAAAAGGGATGGTTCCTACCTCAAAGCCAGAAAATATGAATATGCACAATTAACTTACCTTTCAGTTCATTTTTTCTTCTTCACTGTGGAGCTCTGTGTATTAAAAAGCACAGTTTGTGTTATGACAGGGCTAGATGTAGCCAGTGGCACTGTAATCTCTCAGCCTTCCCAGGAACTCTGAAACAGGGGAATATCAGTATTCCTGTTCTCAGCAGAAGTGACAAAATAGGCATGTTGTTGCATGCTCACAGGAAATATGATAAGAGTGAAATAATTTTCTACTGGATCTAGTGTGAATTTATCACAAAGACATCCCTCTAACAGAGAGCAAAAAATGCAGGTAAAGTTTTAGAACATGTTGAATATGGAAAGGTCAGAAATTTTATTAATGTCTTAGGGAGTCAAGAAAAAGGCAGAAAACAGTAGTCTTAGCTACTAATAAACACACTAGGTAGAAAAATGGAGCAACTTTTGCAGTCCATCTTTATCCCTTTCTAGCTGTCATTTGTATTTAATAAAGGTTTTGTCCTGATAAACAATATAAGAAATGGAATGTCTCAATCAAATACAACCACTCAATCCCTCAAATTCAGCTGATTGTATCAGTTTCTTAACTTCTTGAAGCTCTGAAGAATTATGCAATATTCTAAACTTTTACAAGTATTACTGCTATTTGTTTTTTAAGTTTCCTTGTTGACATTTGAAAAATTGTCAGTACATCATTGGTGAGCACATTAGGGGAGCAGTCTGCTTTTAATTATCACCAGTAGCTCACAAATTCTGTGGCTCACAAATGGAAATTGTATCTTGTCATGGGTTCCCAAGGTTCCCTGGAAGAAATGTAAACTTCAGAAATCAAATAGCTGCCCAATAAACTGTAAGCACTCCACAAAATGGGGCAGTTTCCAATAATTTCATAAGGAAGACAAATTAATGAGCATGCAACTAAAGATCCATCTTTCCATGCATTTCCAGAACAAGCACAAGAAGGGAAGGAGGCTACACTCTGCTAATTATGCAAGAAACTTACATTTATACTCTTGTAAAATACAGATTATTCACAGAGAACTATCAAAAGATCAAGTCCTCTTTGTGAAAAACATTCTTCTGATAAAGACTACCAAGTTACAAAGAAATAAAGTGGAGAAGGAGAGTTATCCAGAGGTCTCAATAAGTTACAAATAGGGAATCATACATTAATTTCAAAGTATAATAAAGCAGTTCAATAATTTTTCTGCTTTAAAGTACCTTTTCTTATATGACCTTCATTTCTCCAGAGAATTGCTGTAAAACATTCAGAACTTCAGGAAATATTGTCTCTAAAAATGAAAATCTTGGGTCAATAACAAAATTTAATCGTGAGCCAGTTGTACAGATTTGTAGCTTCTTATTTAGGAGTGCACTGGTACTTTTTTATGTAGTTGTCTGACAAGAGGTCATTTTTTTCTGCAGCCTTTCAGCCAAAAATGCAGTGAACAAAAATCTGACCGAGGACATAATTAGAGAGCTGATTTGACCTGGAAGAAACAAAAATTCCTCGACATTCAGTACAAGATTCTCTGAGTTCTGTAACAGCAATGAGAAAGGGTTTTCCACTGTTTGAATAGTTGTGTGATATAACCAGGGAGAGAATATCATGATCCTGAAATAATTGCCTTGTTGAGGCTTGGTAGTTGAAATACCTGATTTCAGGTAGATTATAAATCATTCTCAAATCTATGCCTTGGATAATGAGTTTTTACAGCAACACACAGATCAGTTAAATGTTTGCCCTTGGAGATCTAAGACATGCTCATAAAAGCATTTCTTCATAGACTTTCTTTGGGGTCTTGAAATACTAAACATTGCAAATTATTTCTGTTGATACAGGGTGTCTGCCCTATTCTGCACTCTGTCCATTATATTCTATGATCCCTTTATATCTTCCACAAACACTATTTCTAAAAGAAATAATCTCTCATGTGCCATAGTGTCTTTCCCTTTAAAAATCAAACTCATTAATGTAATCTCATTGCAATTGCTAATTGCAATTAATTTTTCTTTTATATTTTAAACTATTACTCAGACACTGACCAAAGCTTGCACTATTTGCAAGATTCCAGGGCATCATAACCTTTTACCTCTCATTAAAAGGGTTTTATGTTTGAGGCAGATGAAGGAGTGGGGCTTGTTAGAGCCTTGTAATGACACTGAGTCC
>VYZP01031511.1:0-15663 GCA_013400635.1 Hypocryptadius cinnamomeus | reverse complement strand
GCTGCCTAAAACAATAAAGCACTCGCCACTAATAACAGATCCCTGTTTTCTGAACACCTCCTGCAAGTGCAGGTCAATGACTGACAGGATGAGGTTATGAACTGTGCCTTCTCAATACACATCTAAATGCTGCCAGGACCTGACTGCAATCACCAGTAACAACAAACTCTAACACCTGCAATCTTATCAGCTGGCAGAAATACCACACCAAAGAACCCAGCTTGTCATCATCCCTGCAAATGAATGTGAAAGGAGAAATCAGTCTCTTCTCAGTTCCAATTTTTACGGAAGGAGTGACAATTTCCTTCTCAAGTTGTCAGTCCAGCTTTTATTACATTGCTTTTCAATTCCTTTGGTTAATGTAAAGGTGTAAATGAAACCCAGCATTTTTGTGTAGGCAAAAGATGAAGTGTTTGGATCTAATTTGTTCATCCTACCTCAAGAAATAATCTCCCATGAAACCAAAATTAGTGAATCTGTACATTTACAGCTTAAATTCTTCTCAATAATCAGTCACCACTTCAGGATCTTGGGTTTATTTTGTTACATAGCATTTTCCTGGCTTTTTCTTCTCTTCTTTATTTCTTATTTGAATATTTAATGCTTTACTTTGAGAAACAACCACAAAAAAAAGTCTCCCTTTGAAGAACATATAAATTAATAGAACAGAACAGTTCAAAGAGTGCAAAGAAAAGCCTGTCCCCTATTATTTTGGGTTTTATTTGCTAAAATAGAACATAATTATCTCAGCATAGTAAATTATCTCTATTTTCCTCAGTTTTCAACCTATAATTAACTCCTTGCAATTTCATGCAGATACAAATTTCTACAAATTATCTACCTTATTTGTATAATGGAGGTCAATTTAATTTGTACTACAGGGGTTCTTCTCTGCATGTAACTCTATTTCCCACAGGATTTTTAATTTGATTATTGTTTTAAATTCCAACCTTTCAAATGCATACAACAGACCTGTCTAAATCAAAAGGAGTCTTTGTACAAAGTACTGCTACTCAACTCACTGGACACCTTATAAGCCTGTTCCATTCATAAATCTAAATTGCAGCAGTTTTTAGTCAACACTTTTAATCTTTGGAAAACACTTCTCTTGAATCTTTGTCTTACCTTTTGCACTAAAGACAAATGGTAGCAATAAAGACACATGGTATTACAAAAATGATACATGGAACTAAGCAGGATCATTCTGAAAGACAGTTTAATACATACCCACTGTTCAACAACAGTGGTAGTTTGGTCTCTTGCATAGTTAGCCCTGAAATTTTCGTTTATGTCCTCAAACAACTTCTGAAATTCTAGAGTGACTGCCATTCTTACAGATCACAGGCACAAAGTAGTCCCCATCTGAAATAATGAAGTTGAAGGATCTTTTTACCTGACAATAGTTTACAAGCAGCAATATCAGCTTATTAAAAACTAAATTAGTCTTCAGTTACAGTGAATGTGAGTAAATACCTCTCTTCTTCCTTCTGTATCTCTTCCATGTCTTATATGTGACCCATATTTGTCATGAACAATGAATATATCATTAAATTTTATTAGAATTTCTCTTGTTGAGAGAAAAACAGAGTGGTGGGGAAGAATAAAGAAACCTTGTTCATGAATTTCAAACCTGTTATTTTTGAACTTCCGAAAGAAACCCACAGAGAAGAATTCAATGATTTTTCGCTGTACTGGATTGCATAATTTTTCAATGTTTGCCACTGAAAAATTGGCAGTACCAGGTATGCTACACATTTAGGCATTTGTGTTTCACTTACTAAAATCTTGTCAGTATCTACTTTCTGATTTGCCATGCTTTTGATTTTATTTAGAAGGTCACACATTTAGGTAAGTATGGTGGCTGTTGGCAGATGAGCCCATGCTTATTTTTCTGTAGCTGACTCTTTTTTTCCCCAAAAGTCCTGCAAGAATTATTCAGTGAGATTTTTACTGACAATGTTGTCTGGAGTCTGAATGAATACTTGGTTGCAGTAGCACCAGAAAGACAAGGTGCATGCAGGATTATTCCATGTTCTTATGCTGTATGCATCAATAATTCCGCTTTTCTTTCCCCAGATATGTAATTACCTTCTATAAGTGGAGCATATTCTTTTCAAAAACAACAGTGTAGGAACCTTAAGCAGGACCTAAAGACTTATTGTCTCCACTTCCATTCTTTGCCTTAATTTAATTTCCCATAATGTTAGGACTATTGTATTTCATGCCTATATTTCATAATGTAGTTTTTAATTTCTTTGACACTTTATATCCTCTTTATATACTCTGACTTTTGAGTGGTTATAATATTGATTGTTCAGGTCTTTCTTAGTAATATTACCAGAACCAAAAAAATCTCAAGCTGAATTCCAATATTTTTAACAACTTATTTGCCCATCCAAAGAAATGGAATCTTCTTCTTGATGATGTCTTAGGTTTTTATATTATAAAATATCTAAATAGAATAAGGAATTAATAGACTCCTTAACTTGAAATCTGTTCAATCAAACAAAAGTAACATCTCTATGGTAAAATAATTTTTTTCTTCAGAATCTGAGGCTTTTATTCATCTAATTCCTGAAATAATTTACTACAAAATTTCATATCTCTGATGACTTCTGCCGCACATCCTCTTCCCATTACAAAAATGCTTCTACTTTCTTCAACTTTTATCTGGAATATTTTCCACCTTCCTTAAGGGAATATTGTCCTTATTTAGTTGAACTATTTTTTTTTTCTTTATGTAAGTATATTATTGACTTATTAGTTGAATATCTTCAATTAAAATTGCTAACTTTTCTGAATCATAGTTACTTTTCAGTGACTCTAAATCATGTGTTGTTTTAAAAATAGCTCTCATGAACACTGCTGCAAATTCTTCAAACCTGTGTTTGATGCACTTAGTAAAAAAGCTAGTTTCTCTTCATTCTGCATGTATGGTTTTATTCTGATTGACTGCAGTAGCTGTTATGCTCTCAGGTCAAGCATGCAATTTCTTTAGGCATGGTTGCTTCCCTCATTACCGAGGACACAGTGTCTTAGAACAGGGCAAACCAATGTGTAAACCCAGGTTAGCCAGGGAAAAGATATTCTGGATGTCCTGATCTAGAGATAGACTAAATATACTTGAAGAACAAAGATCAGAGAATAGACCATTTCTGCAGAGAATTCCACACATGAGAATTCTACAAGCAGTAAAATGTTTCCACCATAGAGATGACCTTTTCTACAGTTTTATAAGGCATATGTGGTACATCATATAAATAATTCTTTATTTTTCAAAAATAGGTAAAACAAATCAAATTAGTAAATTAACATTTCAGTTTTTATTTTTCAACGGAATAGAAAGAAAAATCAAAAATTTGAGCTATGCTAAAGAGATATTTCTAAGAAAAAAGAAAAAAAGAAGTTGTAACTAAGCAGTAAAATGTAAATGCTTTGGAAAATATATCACAGTGATTTCATTAATAATTAAACAGGCACAACTGCTAATTTAGTAAAATGGTGGCAGCTTTTATAGGTAGTATTTGTTTAATCACCTGGACATTGTTTCACTATTTCTCAGTGGACAGCTCTTAGTAAAAATCCTTATTTGTCTATATGTAATTGTGTGAAAGCAGAATAGTTATAAGAAAATTCCTTCTGTAGTTTTCAAAAGAGTTAGAATTCTCATGTAATGTGAATCTGAGGTGTGTGAGGGAGGGGGTAGTGAGCATTGTTAAACAAACAAAAAGGGTAAGAAATTTAAGAAACCTGGCAAAGCTGGTTGTTAATCTGCTTGCTCCTGTCTGTCTTACTATTCCCTTGATATTACACTGACAAATCAAAAAGAAAACAGTATCTCCTAGAAACAAAAAAACCTTAAATTTTTGAGTAATTACTCAGAAGAATGTAAAGGAGATTATAAGAAATAGCTTTCTGAGAAGTAAAAGTATCAACCTGATTTTTCTCTAGTATTAAGTTGCTTTCTTTCCTCTGTTTATACCATGTTCCTGGTAATATACCTTTGCTGGAATTCCTTTTTACATTTATCAGCTACTCAGGTTTTCCAACATTGTGTTCCAGTTTTCCTTTTATTATTGGACACTAGATCTACCCTGTCAAAATTATTTATTTTATTTATTTTTCCAAATCTAATTATAGCATGTGGCACGTGAATTTATTCTATTAAGACTGCCTCCAAACAATATCTTCTGTATTCTCTGGAATCATAGATTTTTGCTTATCTATAGGCGTTAAATCACAATTACAGGTTTTTATTGACTAATTCTCGCCTATTACAGTAGAAAATAAATAGGTATTGATTTGGGGATTTGTTTCTTCTAAAACCAGTCTACTTAAAGACCCTGTACAGCTGCAAGTTTAAGTTTCATTTATTTGTCAGGGGACATCTCTTTTTCAAATCAAGTGTATTACTGAATGCTTATAAGTAAATATTGAATACAAGTTTGCATAATTAATTAATTATTGTTTTCTGATCTGTAAATTTTCTTTTCTTATTATTTTCACACTTACAGGTTCCACAAAAAAGTGCTCCAGGTAGAAAAAATTCTTTAAATGCTTTTTGAAAATTACAGGTTATTCCAGTAGATTAATTTATTGCAAGTGAACAGAAGAATTTATTAAATATTAATTTTCTTCTATCTTCACTGATATTAGTGATTTAAGTTTGGCTATAGTATAATCAATTACAGTGAAAGATGCTGTGAGAAAGTGAGCCTAGCACATTAATTTAATCTATTTTAGCTACTCCTGCTGTCTCCAAAATAATTTCTATGGTTACAAGGCATTTGTCAAAGATTTCTAAAAGAAGACCTCCTGTGCTGCTGATTCTTCTCTAAATAAGGCTAGCATTTTATTATTCTCTCTTGAAATACCTAGTTTGGGATTTCTGTGTCTCTAAACATTACTCCCGCAGTAGAAGAGAATTAAATTGACATAAATTGACATCTTCTATAGACAAAATGCATGGTAGCTGCTTGTAAAACCGATACAAGAAAGATGCAAATGTTTATAAGCAGCTAGGAGAACTTGACATGTCTCATCTGAGATATCAAAGTACTCAGTTTCTTTTTACCCTTTCAGAAGACACACTGACAGAATCCACTATGGGTTTTAGAGCTGTAAGACATTAGTTGTAGGCTGACATGAATATAAATTGATACCTATAACCAAGAAGGCAGGAAGGAAAGGATTGCAATTGTAATCTCTTAAATATGAACCTATCCAAACTTTGATCCTGAATTTGATATAGCTCATGTGTGGTCCTAAGTGGTGGAAACTTTTAACAGGGAGATTTAACTCTTAATACTTGAATGCAGCTGGTATCACCCTTATGTGGCATAGATTGGTTTTGGGAGAAATATATTCTTTTCAATCATCATTTGAGAGAAAGCAATAGAAGCTGCTCTGAGACTTCAATATGAAGCATCACTAGAGCTTGAAAATAGGCCATGACTACAACCTACTTCTATCTTGTATAAAGTCGCACTGCTACCCATAAGGGGCAAATTTTGCCTCTTCTTTTTTTTCCCTTCTTCTGCCAGAGCAAGGGTTCATGAGTCTCCATAGTGAGCTGGTTCTAAAACCTTAAGACTGCACATTAAAATGCCATATAGCAGTCACCCTCACTGACATCCATGCTGGAATGTGGGTCTTTTGTCCTTTATTTATAGAAACATTGAAACTGCAATGAAATGTCTGCCAGCCATTCAATACAAAATAGAAAGAATTTATTTTTCTTTGTAAAGAAGACTTATTTGATTTGATTTATATATATATATATATATAATATATATATATGTATATATATACATATATTTACACACACACACACACATATATACTTATATTTGTTTATTTATCACAGAAACTTGCCAGAATTGTTATATGCTGGCATGATGGCAAATGCTCAGAAATCCAATCTGTGATGAATTCTGCAAATAAGAATTTTGAATCCCTTCAAATAAGACATCATAGCATGAACTGTGTCAGAAGCTACCTCTGGACCACTTAAGCTATGCCCTGTTCAAAGCAGTGCTAACTTCAAAGTTAGCTTGGATTTTTGAAGACTGTCCTCAGCTGAAATACAAAAAGCTTCAAGGATTGAGACTTCATGGTCTTTCTGGGCTCTTGTCCCAGTCCTTAACCACTTTAACGGTGTCTATTTTTTGGCTTGTTGTGGTGGCTNCCGCCCCACCTTTCATCCCAGGCTCAAATTGATTCTGAATTATTCTCTTTCTTCCTCTGAGAGGTGCAGTGAGACAGGAAAGGGGGTTGTGGTCAATTCATTGCACAATATCCCTACTGCTTCTTCTTCTTCATGGGGAGAACCCTTAATCTTCCCCTGCTCCAGCATGGGGTTCCTCCCATTGGAGACAGCCCCGCCATGGACTTCCCCAACATTGGTCCTTCCCATGGGCTACAGGTCATCACAAACTGCTCCAATGTGGGTCCCTTCCATGGAGTGCAGTCCTTTCATTCACAGTCTGTTTCAGTGTAAGTCCAATGCAGGGTCGCAAGACCTGCCAGGAAACCTGCTCCAACACAGATTCCTCTCTCTAAGGGGCCACAGGTCCTTCCAGGAGCCTGCTCCAGCAGAGGCTTGCTACAGGGTCACAGCCCCCTTCAGGCATCCACTTTCTCCAATGTGAGGTCCTCCACGGGCTGCAGGTGGACCTCTGCTCCACCATGGACCTCCATGGGCTGGCTGCAGGGGCACAGCTGCCTTGNATATATATATATAATATATATATATGTATATATATACATATATTTACACACACACACACACATATATACTTATATTTGTTTATTTATCACAGAAACTTGCCAGAATTGTTATATGCTGGCATGATGGCAAATGCTCAGAAATCCAATCTGTGATGAATTCTGCAAATAAGAATTTTGAATCCCTTCAAATAAGACATCATAGCATGAACTGTGTCAGAAGCTACCTCTGGACCACTTAAGCTATGCCCTGTTCAAAGCAGTGCTAACTTCAAAGTTAGCTTGGATTTTTGAAGACTGTCCTCAGCTGAAATACAAAAAGCTTCAAGGATTGAGACTTCATGGTCTTTCTGGGCTCTTGTCCCAGTCCTTAACCACTTTAACGGTGTCTATTTTTTGGCTTGTTGTGGTGGCTTGGCTTCTTGACCCTGATGGGATACTAAGTGCTTAAGAAAGCTGCTCTATCAGATGTACAGGGGAGAAAAGTATAATGAAAGGCTCATGGGTCACGATAAGGGCAAGGAGAGACTCCTCAGCAGTTGCTGTCATAGGCAAAACAGATTCACTTTCTGGAAATACCTGAAGTGAGTTTGCAGGAAGATGCATGTCCATCGTGTCTTTCTAGTAACAAGTGCTAGAATAAGAGGAAATGGCCTCAAGTTGTGCCAGAGGAGGTTTAGATTTAATATTAGGAGGGATAATAACAAAAAGTGTTGCCTAGCATTTGAAAATGATACCTGGGGAAGTGGTGGAGCCATCATCTCTGAAGATATCGGACAAAACATTTAGATGGGTCCCTTAGGGACATGGCTTAATGATGGACTTGACAGGGCTGGATTAACAANCATGATCTGCACCATGGGCTGCAGGGGAATCTGTGCTCTGGTGCCTGGAGTACCTCCTCCCGCTCCTTCTGCATTTCCTTTTGTGTCTGCAGGGCTTTTTCTCTCACATACTCCTCTCTCCAGACACAGTTTGCTGCAGAGATTTGTTTTCCCTTCTTACATGTGCCATCACAGAGGCACCACCTCTGACAATGACTGATTCTACCTTGGCCAGCGGCTGGTCCAACCTGGAGTCACTGGCATTGCCTCCACTGTAACAAGGGCAGCCTCAGGCAGCCCCCCACAGATGACAGCCCTGTATTACCCCCACCACCAAAACCCACCATGCAAATCCAATACCTGCATCTCTTTGCAATTTGCCATTTACAACTAATATCTGAAGTGTGTTGCTTTCTTCTTTATGGCAGCTCCTTGCAGTTAGTTGATTGCAGTCAGCCCATTCTCTCCTGCTTAGTCAGATCACCTCTGCACTAAACAAATACATTTCCCTTTTCCTCTCCTCATCTATCACATGCTCCATTCCCCTAACCATCTCAGCAGTATAGCACTAATGAGTATATCACTGTGAAGTAAAGATGATGAAAGAAGAAAGAGAAAACTTAAAAATAAACAAAGTAATCAAGGTAGCTCTAGGCACATGTATCTGGTTGCAATGAAGAGACGCTAATGTAGTATTTTTCTGGGAAAAAAAAAGGGTCAGTCGCTTCAAATCGTTTTCTGAAGGCAATCAGCCATGAAGAAATTAGGCATGAACTCCCCGATTCTGGGTAGCATGCTCTCTCCCCTTCGCTGAAAAGAGTTGAATCCTCAATTTTGATATAAACAACTATTTTCTCAAGAAAATCTATATGGAGCTCAAATTCCTTGAAAGATTAGGGAATTAAAATTATTTTCCTAATTGTTGTGGGGTTATAAATTATAGTAACTGCATTTCAAAATAGAAGGACTAGAACTTTTTCATCTGCTTCTTAAATTTCAAATACACAGTTTGTAGGAAAGGAGCAGTGGCAGAAAAATAAGAAACTAATGAGGATGAAAGAAAGCCCTTTCAATATGGGTAATTTACAAGATAAAAATCTCTTCTTTTCAGTGTGTGAATTCCAACTTTAAGGGCAAAAACAAAAACCCAAACCAGTCTTCCCAACATCATGTCTCACGAAGCAAGCGTGAAATGTACCTTCCACATATCAACTGGCCTATTGCCTAGATTAATGGTTGCTCTGGAGATGTAAATGCAAATTAAATTTTTAATAAAAATTAATTATTTTTTTTGCATTATGCACACAGACCTATGGCTCTATTTTGAGATCAGATGACAGCAAGCCAATGAATAACAAAATCTATCAAGGATAGAAAAGAAAACTGTAGCCCCTTTATAAAATGGAAGTTTTAAATTCTCCATTTAATGTTTTCTGAAATATATCAAATATGGAAAAGGATATTAATTCCTCAAAGAAATCTTGCAATAATGAAAGTATTATCTTCACATTATATTAAATTTGTTTTGAAATGTAAAGATTGATGCTTAGTAATTGTAAGTGAATGCACATAGCCCCAAGAAGAGGTAAGCCATGACTTACCCTTAAACTCTGCTGCATTATTCCCTGTGATGAATGTATTATTAAAAGGCAATAAGAACCACCACTCTGACACTGGAATTTTAACAGCCGCCACTGCAGAACTTATTGTCTTGGACATATTTTTGTTCTATCCTTTTTAGTTTAATTTCAAAGGCAATTTTTCAGGGGAATAGTTATGACTAGGAGCTTTCATAGATGCACAAGTTTTAAAACCTAGCTAAACCCTTAAGTTACATATTTTCACTGAAGTGGGATCTAAATTTGTTCATCCAGGCTATTCAGAGAGTAAAACTAATAGTCATAGATTATGGATTAAGAATTTGTTGGGATTTTCATTGTCTGTTGCAAACATAGCTCTACTCCTGTTTGTGTGAATAGGACGTATACTGGACATCTCTGGCAGTGAAACAGAGGAAATTAAATATCAAACTCTTTGGAAAATAGTATAAATAGTATACAGTTCGTTTATAATTTTTCTTATTTGTGTGATTTGGATGCATTACCAAAAATCACAAAAGCTAGGCTCTGCATATTTTCACCTAGAAAGACCTTGGTTCATTGCAAGGGGAATTTTTCTTGGGGAATTAAGTCAGGCATCAATTCATTTCTCCAAAATAAATCTAGTTCTTTAAACCCCTGTGAAAATAAAGTTACTTTTTTTTAGAAGTAAACAGAACTGTATAGCATGCAGCATAGTAAGTTGGAATTCTATAGTGAAGTAGAATGTTTTTTCTAAATATCTAGATTTTCTACTGTTTTATGATTTTAGCCCCTTTCTCTTTCAGTAAATAGTTACACTTATGAAAACACAAAATCACATTGAATACTTCACCACAAAACATTGATCACAGAACAGATTATTTCCTTCTCTCTGGTCACTGCCAGTGAAATGCAAGCTGAATGCCAAGGCAAGCCACTGCTTCTACCAGTCTCCTGGTGCTGCAGTGGAGATTCTGAGGTTGCTAGTCCTCAGCTACCCTGTTTTTTAGCAATTCCCTGTTTCCTAGTTCAGTTGGTCTTTTTCTTTTTTTTTTTTTCTTCCTTTTGGTCACTGAATCACTAGTAAAGTAAATCAATGTTTGAGAAGTGATGGAGAACTCCTGGATGGCACTTAAAGCTTTTTGCATTGGTCCCAATAAGGTATTGAATACCTATATGTATTCACCCATGAATTATCAAGGGTTCCTTAAAAGATCTGGGCAAAATATATTTTCTTTCAGTCAGGTTGCAATCTTCAAAGAGGATGTAGTTTTCTGTCAGTTTAATGTAAAACGTTCCACATTTTTTCAACAAAAATGCAGAAATTCACTCATAGGACTTACCCTGAATGCAGCTAGGAATCTTCATTTAAGATTACTAATTGCTTCATGACTCAAAAACTCAATATGAAAACACTGCAAAACCAAGTTGCGGTTTGTTTGGTTTGGTTTTGGATTTTTTGCTTTTTTCCTCTGGCATTTATACGCTGTGAGAAATAAACAGCTGGGGTAAGCAGCAGGCTTTTCAATATGTTTTATTTATTTATACACAGAACTTTAAGCATATGTCATATTGATGGCATTTACATCATAATATATGTTGTTCCCTATAGCTGTGCAAATTCATCAAAATTGTCTGAATACCTACTGAATGCTAAGGGAGGAACAGCTTACCAAACTTTTTTTCCATCTGGTTCTTATCCCGCAGGCTCAGCTTTTCTGCATAAAGCACTCAGAGAAGGAAATATGTATTTTAAAATGTAATAGTCCGCCTCTGAAATAAAGTGGTTCCTTTTCTCAGTCCAAAGGAAAGAAGAAATAGACCTAGGAATTTAGTTTGTTCCAGTCTTGAGAACAAAAATAATAGAAGGGAAGCATCCACAGTGAGTAGTAAGAGGATTACATCTAGGTTAAATAAATTACATTAGAAAGTGTGGGTTTATAGGACAGCTTGTACAAAAAAAAATACACCTTTTCTCTTGTACAATTCCACTTAAATTTATATGTGTTTGACAGATTTACCGATGCAGAAGTTCTGTTCTTTAGGTTTATGCTAATATTTTAAGACTGTGTCTTTCACTGAATAGTGTCAAAGATGCTAGCACTTATGTGCGTCCATAGTCTGAGATATAATATCAGAAAAAATTATCCAGAGGCTTCTCTTGTTATGTAGGACTGGAGTCAGTCCATGAATACTTCACTCACAGATTCAAGGCCTGTTAGCTGTTTTATCAAGCCTATGTGCCTCAGTATGGAAAACTGTCTACCCACCCAAATTAGAATAAGTACGGATTTCTCTGATCTTTGGCATCGTTACAGTGTCGGGTGATATCCACCAAAACTTCATGATAGATTTGTTTGGTCTAGGTTAAGCTTGCTCCATGCCTACTCAGATAAAATAAACTTCAACAAAAATTACATAAGTTCAAAAAAGTAATTGTTTTCCATGTTCAAACCATAATGTATCCAAATCCAGTGTTGTATTGATTTTTGGCTCCAGAACATTCATGGAGATCTGTGGCAGCAGCTCTCTGGCCACAGAGAGCAACACACAACATGCCCAGGCATTGTCCTGGGGAAAAGCTGTGTGAAGATCAGAGAAAAGAATAACAAACAATTCTTATCTTGGCCTGCTGCACCTGCTGCTGTGAACATGTGGAATGTGTTATGGAGATTTGTTCACCAAAGGGTGGTTTCTTAATTGGCCAATGGTGAAGGTGTTTGGATTGAAGGACCAATTGAGTCCACTTGTATTGTGACTGTCTGTATGGGCAATGGGTTTCTTAATAAGTGTAGAATAATAAAGTGATTGATCAGCCTTCTGAGAATCATGGAGTCGATGCTAATTATTACCTGGCTGGGGACCTGTGATGACAGAAATCTACCTTCCATGTTTTGTTCTGGACACTGAGTGGAAATTTATGTTTCATTTAGTGGGATGTCTCTAAAGATGGAAAAAGTAGCTCTGAATGACTAAATGACTGCACTAAAAGACTAAAAGGTTTTCTTGAAAGTAGTAGACATACTTGAAAAATACTTTACATAGCAGCATAATACTGTCTGCTGTTTATTTTCATGCATAAACACCAACGGCAATAATTGTCCATTTGCTACTACAAACCGTGGGGAGAAAATATTCAGAAAAATTGAGCCAGTGAGTTGTACTGTAACCATGGCAACAATTATCTGGTGGCTTGCACATGCAGTATGGAATGAGAAGACCCATGCCTTTGGACTCAGGGGGATACACTGTCCAAACACTAATGACTCATCTTCTGCTTTTTCCCAGCACTCCCAAAGGAGCGATGGGTACCTTTTGTTGAGAAAAATATGACAAGTCTGAAAACTGACAGGTGAAATGGAAACCTAGATAAGATAGAATCTTGACTTTATTCCCAATAGATAAAATCTATTTATTTCCTGGCAATGTAAAGATTTTCAAGACTGAAGATAGCATATACCCGTTTTATTCTGTGTTGCCTGGAACCGTGAATCTTCTTAAGATATATTTTATCTTCTCAGTATAAGTTAGTTTTGTAATATGCCTACCACCTAAGATGTAAAGAACTGATGTTAAAAAAAGAAAAAATTCTTCCCACAGCAACTTTTAGAAAACATACAAATTCAAAAACATCTTGATTTCTGAATTTATGGCAGAGTTTCCTCTGCCTCCAGTAGCAATTTCAAGAGTATCTACTTTTTACATTACTCATCCACTGGTCATATTAATATGGTTGAAAAAAAAGGAAAACTACTGAAAAAAAACCTGGTTTAATTACATGGTTGGCACCTGTTTTCTTCCTTGGGCAATACTATCGGAAATTCTGTGGTTATCTTGTTGAGCATTCACAAGCTCAGTGGGAAAGCTGAAAACAAACATGCCATTTTATCCGTGTAAAGGCCATTAATAAGGTGGAAGATTTTATCTTTATCATTCCAAAATCATTCTTTGTTCTGTACCTTATTTTTATTTCTGCAAATAATAAAAACAAAGAACTCTAATTCCAAAACCATCTAGCAAAGTAGAGAACAAAATGTCAGCAGCCAGAGGAAATATACTGAATCCTTGAGCCTACTCAAAGTCCTATAGTGATGCAGCTGATTGGAGTCCCTTCAGTGATACGAAAGAGGACGAATAAATTCGGACATAATATGAAAATACGTGTATGCTATAATTCAGCATCATCATCAGAAAATTACCATGAAATTTACTTCTCTAATGAAAATTGGCTGGTATGCTTCCATTTAGTAGAAACAGGAAGATATTACTGGATCTGGTAAAACTGCAGAAATGGGAAAATGCTGGCATGTGAATTTTTCTGTTTATAAAAACAAGAAAGTGAGAGAAAAAAATTGACATTCATATATTAAATTTTAAATATCTCAAAAGAATTATCAGTGTTCTTGTCTATATTGCTCAGCAAAAACATTTTTGCACTCTCCAATGGTGGAAATGAACCACAGAAGGATTAACAAATAATAGATAAAAGCTAAAATGAAGAATAAATAAATAAATAGGTCTGAATACAGCTTACATAATGTATAACACAGAAAACAATAACATATTCCCACTCAGAATATTGAGATTTATTGTGGAACTTAAATATATGTGTTCCAATAATAGAAATAAGATGATTGTATCAGAGGCTTGATAAAGACTGCCATATAAAAAGCAAATAAAATGACTGAATAATTTGATTTGAAACAGGATGGGGAAGAAGCTAAAAAATAGACAATTTTAAGAACATAAATGGAATCTTGATCTCCTAGAATTGTGATAGTAAAACATTTCAGTTAAGTTCATCCTTCAGAACTTTTTAAAAAAATGTGTGCTTGTGGCACACACATTTCATGGAACTTTTCTACCACAAAAATTTATTAGATCAACAAAATTTAATAGTATACCAGTACTACTGAAACACATGCTATATTAAAATGTCCATATTTATACAGTAGTGAGTGAAATCTGAATTCCCCGAATTCCTATGATTCCAGTTGTGCCTTGCTTCTGATTGTTAGAGAAACAACTTCAGCTAACTATAGATGCCTATTGTGAATTTTCCTATGCCTTTCCCAGAAGTGAATCCTGCAGACTGCAAAAAGACACAGAGACATGAAAACCAACACTTACTCTAAATAGCAATTCCTACTATATCTTATTTTTATTTTACTAATTATTTGTTATAGGTTAATTATGTCCATTGAAACATAATTTTAATTTAAAAATGCACTTTTGTTGACATCCAGATGCTACATAAAGCTGGCTAAATCTTGCTCTGTTGTGCATTTGGACAAAAAAAGAATCAAGATAAAATCAAAATCTATCTATGTTGCTTTTCAGAATTAATTTCATTTTTATAACTATTTTTATAACTATTTTTACAACAATTTTACAACACTTTGAGGGAAAAATGAAAAAAAAAAAAAACAGAAACGAAAAACCCCAGACTCAATTACTATTTTTTAAATTGCCAGAACAATTATCTGCCATTTAATATGGTAATTGTTTTTAGTAGGTGTTTTTTGGACTTTCTCATTTCATATTTAGTCAACCACACTGCAGGATAACCACCACAGGTGAATTATTAGAAGTAAGCAAAGAACTTCTAAAGTGCTTTTTCCCATTAGGGCATTTAGGTATCCATGCAACATTTTTTTCTTTCTGGTCCCTAGAGAAAGCCATTGCTTCTTGTGTCTATGGCAATAGTCTATTGAAAAAGATTTGTTTTGGCTAGGAAGTCTGTAGGGATTATACAGAAATGATTCAACAGTAGCCAGAAAGCCATTAAGCTTCTTCGGAGTCAAAATTAAGTGTAATCATACCTTGATTGAGTTTGTGGAATTTTAACCAGGGACTCCACAAAAATCCCAGAGGTAACTCAGTGCTTTAATTGTTTAATTATTATTTGTGATATGAAACAGATGCTTTTCTTGGTGACCTCATCTACCTGAATATCACTTCGAAACATATGCTAAATGACCACCTTGCAGTTAGGTCAGGTGATTAAGAAGACAGCCAGACGGTTGTTTAATCTAAGTGAATACCGTTAAGAGATTTTCTTTTTAGAAGTACATTTAGTAGCACTTATAATTTTTGCATTTTATGCTATTTCAAAGTCTGACTGGTATCCCATTGGTGTAGATGGATTTTCAGTACACCAGGAGATGGTTAATAATAGTTTATCTGTAGTAGATCCTATCTGATATGAATGTTTTTTTCTTTTCTTTTTTTATTTTTATTTCTGAAATGGTAGTGGAAAAGAACAGCTGTAAGAAAAATTAATGTATTATTACATTATTTTAGAAAGCTAATGAGCAAAGTTCATCTTGAGCATGTGAGAGTAATAAATATTCTGCTTTTTCAATGGCAAAGAAGCATATTACATGAACATTTTAGAGCTATCAGTCCTACTACAGGTTGAAAAAAGTCTGTATCATGAGGTTTGCCTCAAAATTAGGAAGTTAAAAAGTTATTTTCAAGGGTTTTTTGTTTTGATTTGGTATGTTTGGGTTTTGGTTTTTTGTTGGGGTTTT
>VYZP01031508.1:0-51920 GCA_013400635.1 Hypocryptadius cinnamomeus | reverse complement strand
TATGGTTAAATCTGAAGTGGAATCCTGTCTTGTGATACAAAAATGGCTCTTGAGTTAGACAGGAGGACAGACATCTGAAACTAATCTCAGCAGAAGGTGTTAGTATCATGTAGCCATTGGACTAATGGTGAAGAACTTGAACGTAATAACGAGTTAAATTGTTTTGGTTTTGGAGCAAGTTCCTCAGCTCAAGCTATTATCTCCTTGGTAATATCTGCAGTCCTTGCATGAGTGAGACTTGGAAGTTCTGGATAATCAGTTCAGAATTCTTCTTCTAGGAATATCTTTTACTTGCAAGCAGCAGGGTATGTGCAGACTGCCAGAAGCCTGCAGAGGTGGCATCCATGGTACCAATACCCAGCTCTGTGTGCACTTGTGCTGTGGAGGGAGCCTGAGTGCTGTCAGCCATGTGCTTGTTGAATCTTTAAAAGCTCTATTGAGTTATTTGGCACACCAAGACTAGACAGGATTAAATCTCTGTAAATCTGCACACAAGCTGGCTGTCTTCACGTTGAGTTTGCTGACCCTGGTGGTTGACAGAATTGTCACCTCAGCTTCCAGAGGATCCAGTGGTCTTTTGGCTCTGACCTTGCTACCCAGAGTGCCACGCTGTGTGGCACAGTGCAACACTTGAAGCAGATTAAGATGTCACTGATAACACCACTGTGGTGCTGGTGGCAGGCTTCAGAAGACAGGCTTGGCATGTGCCAGATGTTAACTTATTTTTTCCAACTTAGATCTAAAAGTACTTGTATGAACCTGTGCTGATGCAGCAGAGGTACAGAGGCCTAATCTTGGTGCCCAGGATTGACCTGGAGAAGTTGAAGGTTATTTGGCAGTGACAAAGCAGAGAAACTTTGCAAGAAGTTATGAATTAGTTTAATGGACAGAGTTGAGAATACCTTGAGAGCTGAGGTGCTCTGTGTGTGCAGAGGGGTGATTCTTGAAGAAAGGACCATAATATCAGGCTACTTCTTGTCTTAGTATGTAAAACATTGCCAAGGGGAGTTAGTATAGGAATCATTCTGTATGGAATGCCTGTTTATACTGTGTGTGATAATGACCCATGTGCTCAGCTCCTTTAGCTCTGCAGCTATGTGGCAAACAGCATTTATTTCCTGTCTCAGTGATCTCACCTGCATCCTGCCTGCTAATCTGTCACTGCTGGCGGTGTTCCAGCACTCCAGGGGAGGAGAGAGTTCAATTCAGTAAAGATTCAAACAGCTGCTTTTTTGTTTTGTTTTAAACACAGTTATTTTGGAATAACTGTTTCTCCCTTCTCTTGATTTTAGTAGCTAGAGGGTGGCATCTGGAAGTATTCAGGCTTTATATAATTAACTTTTCTAAAAAATAATGCCTCGTGAACCCTTATGAAATGTTTGGACTTTTTTTTGTTTGTTTTTCTCCCTGCTTCCCCCCCACCCTGAAGAGCGGAAGGATTTCAAATTTTTCCATAGGTTAAGGTGATTAATTTTAGAAGCTTTCCAGTTTCCTAATCTTTAATTTACACTACTTTTAATACGAGGAAAAATTATTTAAAGTACAAAAATTCCAAGTATTTGTTTTATGTTTTGTTTCTCTGAAATTCATGCAGTGTGATTAATCTTCATGGAAAGTTACAAGAAATGCTAGTAGAAGAATGTGAGACATAAGTGGACTGGTTTTTTTGGTTTTTTTTCTGTAAAGCATGACCCAGCCAAGCCATGAGTATGCAGGTTTCTAAGGTCTGCATAGAGGCCTTGGTCTAGTGTGATGCAGCTGAAGCTTCTTATGGGCTTCTCTTTGCTGATACAATCTCACTGAATGATATAACTGAACCCTTGGATTAATGTGTTTGATCTTCTCTTGATTTTTGTACTCTGAAGCTTCTGCAAACTCAGAAGACCTTTCCTGTCAGCCGTGAGACAATAATCTCTGCCTTGGTCTTTTCTTCTTGTAGAAGCTGGAATACTTGCTACAACAATGCCAGGGTGTTTGTGCCTTCCTTCAGGGAGCTATTAATAAAGTGGAATCCTCAAAATTACCAGGAAAGGCTGAGGTAAGCATGTCACTCACCTCAGATCAGAGGTGGACCTGAGACAGAAGGGAGCATGAGGCTGGATAGCTGCAGAAAAGCTGTAGCTTTGAATTTGTGAGCTGTAGTAGCAGGGTTTCCCAGTGCTAGTAGAAGCTAATCCAAATGAAGTGATAGAGGCTTCAGTGGGTTTGGAAGCTGATTGTCTGATTCCTCAGAGTCACCCAGGAGATGTGTCCAGCTGGGCTTGTTGCTGATGGGTGCTTGCTCCAGCATTGGGGTGCATTCTCAGCAGCTCCAGAGCTCTGGAGCTGGTACAAACTTTGGTGTGCCAGGTACACAGCAGCTGCCTTGGGCTATGCCACATCAGGTTGGCTTGAATAGCCTGGAATAAAATTAGGTGACAGCTTAGTTCTGTGCTGTGGTTCCAGCTTTGATGCCTCCAGTAACAAGTTTGGAAGTGGGCAAGAAGGGGAGGGGACAAAGACCATGCCTATGTGGTCACAAACTTTCTATTTCTCTTCTTGAGAAGCTGGTGTATCCCTGACATGGTAGGGAATTGCTGCCAGCTCTGCACTGAGGGTGCCAATAGCAAATGGTGGAGGATATGGTAGTGGCCTTCTTGCACACATCTGTATATCCACAAACCCTTCATGTGCATCTTGTCCCAAGGCTTAGAGCCTTGCAGATCCAGGCTCCTAGAACAGTAGGAGCTAAGTATGAAAGGGAAGCGAGGCTGGAAAGCTTATTTCTTCTATGCCTACCAGATGAATGGAAAAACAATGATGGGAATTGGGTCACGATTTTAGCCTGGTGGCGAGAAGGTATCAGGAGCATAAGGAACACTGTTTATCACTTTAGACTTATCTGGATGAAGAGAAACAGCTATGGGAACCAATCTCCCTTTTTCTAGAGTGGGCCCAGGTGAGATGTGGTTTTGGTGTGTTTTGGTTTAGGTTCTGGTTTTTGCCTGTTCCCTCATTGCCTGTAGGTTGCAATAATTGCCTCACCTCACTCTTGTGATCCCTCCAGGATGCAGCTGTGCTGCTGAGGAATTCAAGGCAGTTGATGAAGAATGTTCTTGAAGATGCAAGTTTGGTCAAGGTGCAGCAGGAGGGTGGAGCGCTCCTTGCCAGACTGGGGAAGGAGGAGTCTTGTGTCACCCTTACCCAAGACTACAGGTGAGCCCCCAGAGTGAGAGGAGATGGGGATGAGCAAAAAGCAGGTGCTGGGAGTCTCCCTGAGGTGCCCCATCATTTGTGCAGGCTGGAGAACAGCTTTGTGTAGCAAGGAATTGTATTAAAAACAGTAAAGGTGAAAAATGTAATGAATTTTACTCTTATCTTGATTGCTTCTTCCCCAGTCCAAAAACTAGTCCAGGTAGATTCACTTAGATGGTTCAACTTCCTTTTTCAAGCCACATCAGACTTATCTTCTGTAGTGGAGAGAGAACTGGATATTTTGGATACCTGTAAAACACAAGCCTTAATTGATGATAGCAGTGATGAATGTTTAGGTGCAGGCCATTATCACTGTGTGATTTCCTAAGGCACTCCTTGTGCAAGGGGATTTCCAAGGACCATAGCTGGGAGGAATGCTTGCTGGCTGAGGCAGGCTCTGATCTCCTGGCACATTGGTACAGTTTGCACAAACAAATACTCACTGCCCGTTTGTGGGGTCGGTATGAAGAGCTGGGACTGAGAGAGCTCAGCTGTTTGACATCCCCAGGGCATTGCACAACTTGTGTTTGTGCTGTTAAAACACCTGAAGCCTATCAGCATGAGAAGGCCTCTGTGCTATGTGCTGTGCAAACAGCAAGGTAGAAAGGCAGCCTTTGCAGCCAGGAGCTTGCAGCCCAGTGTGAGATAAGCGCTGGCATGTGGGTGCAGGTGAGGGCACGGGGGGGGTGGCAGGGTGGTGTGGAATAGCTCTGTGCACCCATAGCCTTGCTCTGGTTCAACTCCGTGTTGCCATCACAAGCTGGGAGGTTTGAAGGGAGGGAATTAAGAGAAGATAACAAAGTAGTTATGGAGTATCTCAACCAAACACTGTGAAAAGAACATTTCTCTTTTGAAATTCAGCAAGTGGATGACAGTGCAAGTTGCTGCCTGTCACTGGAAGAAGAGGATCGACATTTGGTGGAGAAAGAGGAGCATGAGGGCAGGCTGTGTAACTGTTTCTGTTCCCTGCTTGCTGTGGCTCCTGTCAGGAGCTCTGGCAGACTGTGCAGACACAGTTCTCTTGCTGAACTGGTGAAGTAATCTTGATGCAATTTTGGATTGAATTGCTACAGTATAATCTTTTCATTCTCACATGACAAGAGAAGCACAATAATGTGGGGTTTTGTGCTTTGTTTTGTTTAGGTTTTATTTATTATTATTTATTTTATTTTAAGTAACACAGCAACTTTAGAGTCCTAGGAGAATGGGAAAATGTGCATGAGTTTTACGTTTTGTTTTGGTTTTAAGCTAAGCCTATGTTTTTGTGCGGGGAACTGATCAACTTTGAAACCTGATCTGACAGAGCCCCTAAGGATAATTTACTGCTTTGATTACTTTAGCAAGGGCAGGGGTGGGGGATACACACAGAATTCTTTGATTGTAAGGTGTTTGAGTGCATGTTGAAGCTGCATAGCATGTTCTCTACTTAATTCAGGTTATATTCATTGTCTGCCAGTGTGGAAGGAGACTATGCCATGGCTCAAATATATGTGGCTCTCTCCAGCTTAAGGAGCGTAACTGAATATAGCAGGAGAAAGTTTTTCTTTTCTAGGCTGTGGAGTAGTTGCAGAAACTAAAATCAATGCAGTATTTTAATTTTCATCTAACTTGGGGCAGAGGACTGAAGAAGTCCACTCTTCTTTGTTTCAGGATCCGTGCAAATGGAGAAAAAAGCTCTCTCACTTGGCTAGAGAACTCTGTAGAAGGCACTGTTGGTTTTCAGTCCTCCATGGCTTTGCACTTGCTCCTTCTTTCCTATCTGATGTGCAGATATTAAAGGTTCTAAGCTCTGCTAATACTGTAAAGAGGATGATTTTCAAAGGCTTCTTTAATAGATATGATCAAAGCAGGGTGGAGACAAAATATTGCAATTGGCCAGCTAAGCTAGCTTGGAGTGGCTATTGATGTATGTAGGTCCAATATTTGATTTCCAACTGGTGATGTGTGAAAACAGAACAGAACTGCCTTTGTGTGTGCACTCAGCAGGGCTTGTGGTACTGCTGCTCTGAACTTTGAATTGTAAAATCTTGATCAATGCTTAGCAGCCTAATTCCACACCCATTCTTCCAATACTTGAAATAAATTATTTACAAAAGCAAGTCAAGTGGCTTTACTCTTCTCAGTCACCTTTGGCTCTTTTGTCTATCACGTGTCCCATTGTTGTAGTTTTTTATTGTCTCGTGTGGTACAGAAGTCTGATAAAATAGAGTCATGACTGCCAGGACTTCTTAGTCATAAATTGAGGCCAGTTGTGAACAAGTTACTGTCTGAATGTGCATGAATTACATATAAATAGAGAAGACAGTTTAAAGAGCAGTTTTTTGGACTTTTGGCTACACTTAATTAAAATATGCCAATTAGAAGTGGAGAACTAAAGTTAAAATTGTGATTTTTTTTTTTTTTTTAATAGAGATGACAAGCCCATCTGCACCTTTACCTTGGGATTAACCAACCAAGGGATTGACTTGGGTTTTTTTTTCAGGTGATATATTTTTCTAGCTGTCACAGATGTCTTTTTTGCTATTTTGTGGTTTCATGTGGAAAAAGAACATCAGGAGCTGGTAAGAATAGAGATGGATGAACCCTTGAAGATGCCTGACCACAGCTTGGAGTTAATAAGTTAAAACAGGCAAGAAAGCAGGCATGTACTCAGTGCAGTCAGATGTTATCTGCCAAATACTTTTCAAGAGCACACGGCAAACAAGAATTGTTTTAGTCTTTCTTTAGGATTGTTTTAGTCTTTCTTTAGTAATGAAACTCTTCTCATGGGATTGATTGTGGAACCTTCTCTGCTCGCTCTGCCCTCCTGGAGAGCACAGATGCCCTTTGGAGTGTTTTGTGGCACAGAGCAGTGGGATCTCATTGCTGCTCAGGTCTGACCTGGGATTTGTGAGGCTTTGCTAAGCCAGTGCCACAGGTTCTTTCCTGCAAAAGTTGAACTCATTCCATCAGAGATGTGGGCATGCAGGAGGGATGTGTTGTGCTCCATCCATTTGTTTCTCTAGCAGATGATTTAAGAGCTTCTGGGAGTCTTTCCTGGATGGTCTCATCCTGAGATGCTGTAGCACCACAGCAGCAGCTTTGACCAGTAACTGCTCCCATTGTGAGCTGACCAGGAGTCTTCATACTCCTTTCTCCACCAAGTACCACTGCAAAAGATAGCCTTACCCATCCAGCTGCTATATCCACAAAAGGAAAGACAATCTTCTCCAGGCAGGCTGTCTGGAACTCTGCCTTTTCCCAGCTTAGAAAGGAGGTGCTCAGTTACCAGAATATACATCCTGCAGGCAACTCATTGCAGGGAGTTGGATTAGGGGCTGTGGTGTGCTCAGCTGATCCCTCTGAGATCTCCCACCTCCAGCAAGGCCAGGTTGAATTTGGCCTGGAGTTGGTGTGGGTGTGGCACTCATGAGCCAGTGTATCTTTATGGTGCCTCTTTAAGTGCTGTAATGGTAGGGCTGGCCACCCAGAGGTGCCAGGGGACTGCTGGAGGTGGCATTGCCACTTGCTCACTGTTGGTGGATTTAAAGCCAGCACATTTGCCTTTGCACCATCCACTGCACTGAAGGCTCAGTGCTTCTCCAGGTCTGTTAGGTGAAGCCTTTGAGGTTTTGCTGCCCCAGTCTTTCTGGGGATTGAAATGCAGAGCTGTAAGCCTAGCTGAAGTTCCTCTTGGTAAGTGTGACCACATGACACAGAGACCTCCATCACTTCAATGCTGTTAGTACTTCTTTTTGCACTTTCAAAGAGGAATTTTTTAATAACCAGAGTTGTTTTAATAAGGTACATAGAGTTGGTTAGCAGGTGTAGCTTTGGCTTCTGGCTATCTAGTGTAGTGATCAGCTAACCTGTAGCTTGCAGGCAACTCACTGAGCCAGCTGTGAAAAGTGGACTAATGTATTGCTGCTCCTCTAGTGAATGTCAAAAACTTACAGTTCATGATGGCAATGTCAGAGAGGCTGCCAGAAGCCAGGCAGCAGCAGTGGGAGCTCTTGCTGAAGTGAGGCTGTGATGTGGGGGTGGGCAGCAAGGCCAGGATCCTTTTAGCCTGGTCTTTGGCCAGGTATTTTTCACTGTTGTTCTCATTATTGCTACTCTTCCAGCATAGCTAAGAGCTGGAAACGTGTGCCTAGACAAGTGCCCGGTGAATGCCTTTTGTCCTGCAGATGTGTTATGAGTCACAAGTAGAGTAAAGAAGGTATAACCATTTTATATGAATATATAGATGGTTTATACTGGTTTAACCAGAATGTACCTGCCTGGCTCTACCATGGTGTTCTCACCATGGCACGGGAGTGGGATTGTGTCATGCTCTGCATGGTGATGGGCAAGATAGTCCCAAGGCTAGAGGTGAGCTGAAAGGAGAAAAACCTCAGATGGTGAAGGAATGATCATGTTTAGTGTTTGGCTCTGTGCACCAGGGAACCAGAATAAGCTTAATCTCTTCCCCCAAGCTCCTCATCTGAAAAGAATCTGTGCTTACAAGCTGTGAATAAGCAGCTTATAAATAGATGGAGGAGTGAATTCTCCTTTGTTTGCAGAAGGCAGTATAGTTAGTCTCTGTATTTTGAGGGTGGAGTGGCTAGAGCCAAGAGCTGGTTTTGTGAGCTGGCTATTTTTAGTGTGGCTTGGTGATCTAGTTGGAAGCCCTGGGTGGGGACCTGAGCTGAGCAGAGGGAATGGACAGTACAGAGCAGACTGCCTGAGCAGCAGCTGCCAGGTTCCTGGTGCTGGACATGACTCAATTACAGTGACAGAGAGGGTGATCTTACAGCTAAAAGCCTCCAGAGCTCATGTTCTGCCTTCCACACACACTACTGAAACTCTGGGTCTACTTGAAGCTGTGGCTAGTTAACAGTGAGGTGGGTTGTAGCTGTGTGGTGCTGCAGACCTCTTGTTTATGGATCTTCAGCAGGGCTCTTGCTGGTAGCAACTGGTGGGATGTTACAAGGCCTGCATGTGCCATTCTGCAAAGTGGTATGTGAGCTCCCTGTGGTGGAAGTAAACCTGGGGAATGTACAGGCTCTCTGCCCCTGCCAAGGGACTGCACAGCACTGTCTGAAGCTTGGGTCAGAGTCAGAGAGACTAAGTTGATCATCCAAAGTGTGGAACAAGTTGGGAGCAAAGATAGGTATCTGGTGTGTAAGTCCCAGTTTGGGCAGACTGAGATGGCTGGACTGTCTCGTTTGTAAGGTACAGCATGTGCGCTGTCAAACTGACAGCTGCTGCCATAGGCTGGTGGTCATAGCCAGGAAACTTACCCTGGGAAATCCTTCCTGGAGGCATTCTCTTCTGCTGTCCCCTTTCTGCTTTAGAGATGTGTGTCTGCTGTGGCTCTGTGTGTTTGTGCATGCTTCAGAAGATGCTAATGCTTGTGTCCCTCTCACTGATGGCAGTTGAACTAGTGCCTGCTCATCTTCATTCCTCTCTGGGAGCTTTGGGAGCCTCTCATGCTGCCAGTTGCCACAGTGTGCTCTCCTAACGTGGTCTGCAGGGTCCTTTCCATGTTCCTCCTGTGGACCCAATCCTAAAACCTCGGGACGAGATGTACACTCAGTGTACCTTTGAAGCCAGATGAAAAAGCGTCCTTAAATTCTGACCTCAAAGGCTGCCGTGAGACGCCTCTGCGCTGTTGCTGGTGACACAGAAGGTGCTGACGAGCACTAGCACAGGTGGCAGTGCTCTTCCCTGGCCTTATTTGTTTGTGTCAGGTGGAGGGAGGAGCGCAGAGCGACATTTCTACCCAAACACACACTGTGCTACTTGGTATTCATTTTGGTTACAGTCTAACCTGTTCCCTCTGTTGGCGTGGTGGTTTTAGCCTGGTAAAAAGCACTTAGCTCACATTAAACAAATCTCACTGCTCCACACATAAAGGAGAGTGGAGCTGGGGCTGTTGTCATTCTGAGTGCATGAAGTGCTGTGAGACGTCAATTGTGGCATTTGCAGAGAGCTAAAAGATTGCAGAGTTCTGTCTAGGTAAGTTTTCATTGTCCTCTTGGGCTTTTTATAGATGATTCCCCTCAGCTCCCTTTCTGTTTTCCATTTTCTGCTGTCTTATGTCCTAAATCTTCTTGGATTCAGTAGAATTTACCCAGAAGACTCCAGCTTTACTTGTTTTTGTTTGCAATGCTTGTCATGCCAACAGGGCATTAGGTAATTAATGACACACTATGTTTTATCTGTTTAAAAATATTATGGAAAAAAATTGCAAAAAGTTTCCATTATAGGATGTTAGCTGAACTGCCTGACATTCCTGCCTTAGTCCAGGCTATCCCACAAGCACTATTTTTTTTATAACTGTGTTGGGATAGATACTTCTGTTGCTGGGCTGGTTAATAGCGCAGTCCCTACTATTATATGGATCATAGCCCTGGAAGTGGGCAAAAGGACATATCAGTGAAATAGGGATATGGCTTTAAATGACAGTGTGTATGTATTTCAGCAGGACATCTTGAAAGCCTGGTGGTCTCAGCTTCAGGAACACAGCTCTTAGACTGGTGCATTTGACCAGGATATAAAATATAAACATAAGCAGGTTAATGTACATTAGACAAGGTTTGGAGGTAGAAATTGTTTACAGCTAGTAGAAAACCACATCTTGAGGCTCAGTGTTCCCAGAATGGTGTTTCCAAATCCTGTCCAAGGCTCCACTGCACTGGGAACTTTCCCCATAAGAAAACTACTTGTTGATTTGGGATTTATTATAATGGGTTTTTTTTCCAGTCAGTTTTATGGATCTTACTGGGATTTTAAATCAACCAGAGTCTGAACACAGTTTTATTGTAACTGAATGCAAGCCAGGGTGAATAAAGAAACAAAAGTCACATCTTGGGACTGTGCTTGGACACTTGTTTAACTGTGTGCATTGATCCCTTGGCTTTTAAAGGGATTTCTGAGTGTATTTCTGGTAAAAACATATTTAAACGAACTGAGCTCCAGAAGAGAGTTCTCTTGGCAGTTGTGGTCTCCAGTGTGTTGTGTTAAGTGGATGGTTTGCTCCCAGGTCAGGTAACCTTAGTGAGGAGGGATTTAGCCAGGTCTGTGGTCTCAGATAGGTCCACTGGTCTCATCCTCAGTGGGAACAGGAATCCCATAGATTTGGTGTTTGACCTCTGTGCCTTTGTAAGGACACTTCAGGGTTCTAAAAAATGTACCCAGTTCCTCAGATACTTCAATCAGGGAATTGAAACCACCGTGGCTATTTGTGTGCTGCAGAGAATAATTAGTCATATTTATTTAGCTGTATCTGCTTTAGCTTTACCATGGCTAGTTTGAATTTTAACCTCAGCTGCATGTGAAGCTCTCAGCTCAGAGAGCAGGACTGTGCATTGGAGGTTGACCTCCTTTTATGGGATCATTATAAATATGGCACTTACGTAGGTTGCTACCAAAATGCAGTAATGACCAAGAATGACATTTCTCGTCCTGCAAAACATCCCTCAGGCACTGTCCCTGCAGACCTGGAAGGATTTCTTCCAGAAGCATTGCTCAGGATGTTTTAAGTGATTTGTAGCCAGGGTATCAGCACACATGATCTGGGTGATGTCCTTGGGCTAATCCATGCTTTAAACCTCCTAATTTCCAGATCCTATTCATTTTATGCTAAAACCTCTATGGACATCCACAAGGAAAGTTCAGCACCAAGAGACTGGAAGACTAGATGAGGCTAATGTTGTAACATCTGACTGTGTTTCTTCTAAATTACAGAACAAATCAGATTAAGTATACCTGATTTTCCCAGGACAAGTTAGCTGCCCTATACTTGCCCAAACCCCATCAAATACACTACCAACTGTAGTATTTCCTTCCATCCATGAATTTTTGCCATTTTAAAGTTGGCCAAGGCTGGTCAGAGGATGAACTCTTGATTTCAGCCCTTTTGTTAGGTCTGCTGTTCTTGCTGATTGTCAAAGCAGTTCTTGAAGGGGCAGACAGGAAGGTGCAGAATAGTGATGGTTCTGCTGCTCCCTTCCCTGTGCTCTCCTGTTTGCATCTCACTGACACTGGCAGGCGTGGTGCACGCAGCACCTGCTTTTGTGACTCTGCTGGAAGCTTCTTCTGTGGCCATCTATTTTTTAAAAACAAAACAGGTATTTTGCTTTGAAAACTAAAGTGTAGCTGTCCAAGGCTGGCTTTTTTTGAAGAATGGATTCAGACAGAAATGGTCTTTCTAAATTATAGGTTTAAAATTACCCTACCATTATACAACAGCTTGGCACTTCTCCAGAAAGCTGAAGATGTTTGGAACCTTTTCCACTGAAATGATAATTGCCCAATGAAAACAGGATTTGGGGAAACATAAACTGACATCAAGCTACTGCTTTTTGCTGTAAATTATATTGACTCTGCACTATTGCAAAATTGCTTTTGATGATTTGACCATGGAAGAATGTAGTGAAAGACTCTTAATACCACACTCCTATGTGCAGGGAAATTACATTGCATCCACACAAATCTGAGCTGAGACGAGACTTTCCACTGACTTCAAACATCTTTGCCTTTCAAGCTCAGAGTTGCACAGGCCACTATTAAAATATCTTTAAAGTCCTTAACAGCCAGGTGTTTTCTTTGTGTGCCAGGATGGAAGTAACTTTTTTCTTCAACCAAATTTTCAGTATTTGGTTTGTTTACTCCAAGCTGCTGTGAAAGTACTGAAGGACAGGAATTAAAAATTCCTGAGTCTGAAGCTGAAAAAGAAATAGATATTTGTGTGAAGTATCATTTTCCCCATAAAACTCCCTGTTTCACAGTATTGTGGAGTTGACTAGTGTACTGGAAATCATTTAGGAAGTTTTTAAGATCTAGATCAGCAAATGGGTGTGTGTGTATGTGTAAATAGATAAACAGATGTACAGAGGTTTGGGAGAACAGGCTTAATGCCCAGTGGATCCTCTCTGTGAACACTGAAGTGCCCAAGTGAATCAAAAAACCAAATTTTCCCATGGACTGTGAGTGATTTCTTTGTTGGGCTCGATTTGCCTACCTACTTTATACTACAGCATGGAAAGGCTTATATTTTCCTCTGTGTAAGAGAGTAAAAGATGGATGTTGGTCAGAGAGCCTGTCCGGCTGGTAAAAGTGAACTGTCAGGGGCTGACAACATATGAATGGAGTTACCTTGGAAATGCAACAGAAGATCAACAACTAGACATTGAGGGTTTAATGAATGCCTGCCAAGCGAGGCAGAACGTGTGAAAACAGCATGGCTGGTCCTTGAAACAAAGAGCTGAGGTGCTGGGATGCTGGAGGAATTCACAGAGGAGCAGGCATGGTGTAAGGCCACACCTGAAGTTGTTTGGGGACTCTGAGCCCAGAGGAGCTGTTTGGAAACATTTTTTATGTGCGTGTTGTTTGCAGTCGCTCAGGAAACCATTGACAGGACCATGAGAAGGGGCAGCCTTATAGAGTGTTGAATTGTGGCTGATAAGGGCATCAATAGCCTGCTGCAAGCATTCACAGAGGAAAAAAAGTCCTTTAAATGACAAGAGTAAGGGATTTTGGCTTATATAACCCCAAACAGCCCAAAATACTGATAAGAGTTAATTTCCAGCCTTCTTTTGAACTGAACTCTCTGTCTAGTCCCTGCTTATAGCTTAAACTCCCAAATGCATCTTAGACTGACTTCAAGTAAGTTTGAGATGGTACACCTATTTCTGGTTAAAAAAACCCCTTGAAATGTGGGGGGTTTTAGCCTTTTTTTATAATCACTTCCTATCCTTCTACCTTGAGGGTGATTTTTCCCTCCCATAGTTGCAGTGTTGTCTTCAGGGAAGCCTGTGTTTTATGCCTTTGGGAAATGTGCAGTCTGCTCTGCTAGAATCTTTAGTATTTTTTAGGCCTTGCAGCCCAAGTTGCTACTGACTCCTGTCAAGGAAAACTACTCAGACTTAGGGCAACAGGGGGGTTGTTCCCTTTGTCAGGTATGGAAAGGGGCAGAGTGGGACTCCCTGGCTCCCGTCACCTAAGCAGATCATACTCTGTGCTAGGTCAGGCAATGCTAGAGCTGGAACCCTTGTCTCAGGTCCCTGTGTCATCAGGTTGCCATCTGACAATACCACGTTAAGTGCTGAAGCCATGGATGCTCGCTTTGTCACCGGCTTGGGTGGACATAAGGACTCCTATTACAGAAAGGTCTAGCAGGTCAGTCTGGCTTGCTGATGAGTGCCATCAAAGAAGTAGCATCAACACCAAAGTGATTTCCATGGAAGCTCAGGGAAAGGTTCGAAAAATATTTTGCCTCATGGGGGGGTAATTGAAAGTGTTTGCATATAGCAGCCTGGAATGCCTAAAGTTATAGGTGCTTGATTGTCTGTGCCAGCGGGAGGAAGAGTGTTTGCTGTATCCATTTCCTGAGTGGATGAGAGCATTCATGCCAGCAGGGAATTCAGCCCTGTGGGAGTAAGGCCAAAGGGTGTCTGCCTGTCTGGCCATCAGTATGCTGGAGACTTACTCAGAAAATGGGACTTGACAGATATGCTCTGCTGCACAAAACCCAGCAGCATTAATGGTGTTGCCAAATTTAACTTGCAGCCATCATCCAAACTGTTTCTCATTAGCTGTCCCAGCTGTGTCACTGCTGCTGACGGGAACTGGCCTCCACAACCTGCTCTGTAAACACTTTCCAGAGCTCAGCTTGGACAATGATTATGACTCTGCTGCTGTGAGTCTCCTGGGTTGGGTCTGGGTCTGTCCATAGGAAAGGATTACAAAACAGAAGGCTCCTATCATCACTGTTTGTTTATGGCAGTTTTGGGAAACACCAGAGCAGCGCTACAGCTTGGATCTTTCCATTGAAGCCTGCAGATTCTCTGTAGAGAACCTGTCTGCTCTGTACTGCAGTAGCACTGATCTTAGTCCAGAAACTATTCGGGTATTTTTGGCTGCACTTTGGAGAAATTCATTCAGTCTAATGGCATTTCGAAGAGGAAAAACAAAAGTATCTAAGAGCCTGAGGTTTGAGAAGTTGGCTGTTGCACACTGGGTGGAATTCTGAATGGAAAAATAGTGTGTATTTCTGCTATGCAAAGCTGCTTGTCCAGACCTATGGCGCTACCTCGTGTCAATTAAAACTACAGGATGGCTGCTACTAAACACTCACATTCGGTTGCATTTCATAGGTTCAAGATTGCCTGTAAACCCAGACAGAAATAAACATGTATGCTGAATTGTTTTGAATTATATTCCATTAGCAATATTAGCTACCTATTTTGCAAGTGCTTTAGATAATTTTAATAATATGATAAAAAAACCACACTCTAATAAGTCAGGAGGTTGTAAGATGATGAAATGAAAATTGGTTTAGGGTGAGTACAGGAGATGACCAGGCAGCTGAACATGCCGGTGTAGAGCACAGCTGAAGGAGGCTGTAGTGTTTTCTTGTAGCTGTCTCTTGAACCCATAATTGTAGGAGGGGAAACCTAGAAGCAAAAGAAATACAAGAAGAATAAGCTTGAATGCTCTTCTGTCTTCTGGATCCCATCTGTGATTCACCCAAGCCTGTGCTGGAGAGGTGTTGCACACATCTGAAAGGAGTTTGCTAATACTAGTCATCTTACAAAGACTGTGGTTGCAGCATCTGAGGGCACTGGGCTGCATGCTGAACCACTCCATGCTTGCCTGTGTGCTGTGGGCAGGCTGGCAGGGCTGGCAGGCAGAGTGCCTCCTGGTGTTGCCTGCTGGGCTTTGGTCAGCAGGGCTGCCTGTGGGAGGTAGGGAGCTCAGTCTATGAATCTCTTCAGCACAACACTGTAAAATCTGGTTTCTCCTGGCACTGAGTTGTTGTACACTTTGCATATTTGTTTGGCTGGTGGAAATCCTGAGAGTAAGTGGGGCATCAGGCACTTAATATTGTTGTTGTCACTCAGGAGAGATTTGCTTACTAGTGGTGGCTTATTTACTTAATTAAATTCAATGGTTTTAGACGCTGAAACTGCTTGACCCTGTGTTTTGTGAAAATCCGTTGATGCAACGATCTGTGTTTATGAAAAGCTGAAAGTGTGAGAAATATGGTAAATTTTGCGAGGAGCCTGGCTGGGAAGAGATGCTCTTGTCCTTCCTGCCAGGTTGTCTGCATTGAGGTGAGAGTGGTGAATCATGGTAATGTGCAAGGAGCAGCAATATTCTCTTCTCTTCGCCATATGGAGATGGCCTGTGTGGGTCCCACGGGGAGGATGACTGGAGTGCTGTTGTTGGCCAGGTTGTGTTTGCATGAAGTGCTGGGGGAAGGACCTAATGCAAAACTCTTGACCAGACCTGTGTCCCCTTGCAGAGATGCACTCGACGCTGCCAGCGTGCTTTATAATCGAGTTGATGAGGGCGTTCACCGCCTGGTGATGCTGTCAAACAAGCGCATCCAGGAACTGGAGCTGGTGATGGAGTTTGAGAAAGTGGAAGAGTGTTTTAAGGAGGTAAGGCCTACCTGTCACTTCCAGTGACTGCTGCCCTCTGACTGTGTTCCACAGCAGGTACTGGGCCTGTTGATCTATTGTGTGAAGGTGTACAGTGATGATTGATGCTTAAAAAGAACAACTGAACGTTAGAATCTGAGATAGAGTTTCAGCAGTGCTGAGAATCAAGCCACTTATTTCCCTGGTATCTCTTGATGCCAAGTGAAAGTCCCTTGGCTTCTCTCTAGGTATGGATTAGTCAAACCCCATAAATATCTGTGGAGTGGCTCATAGGTAAGCCATACATTTGGAGGTTGGGTGTCTTTTTTGGCCCTCTCAGTGAGGCTGTTGATGAGGTATTCTTCATACTTCACCTTGAGAAGCGGCAGAGCCATGTCAACAAGCTGATAAGTCTGCATGTCCCCTTTGGGCTGTAGCTCCTGCAGGGTTTGCTGACATCCTGTTGCAGAATATCCCTGCCCCACACTGCCTGCCCATCCCAGTTGTGTAGTCTGTTGTTTAGATTCCTGTGCTGTTCTCAGGTCCCTGATATCTGATAAGTCCAGGCACACTCCTTCCCCTCTGGGTGCAGCACCAGGCACACTCAGTTTGCCTTCAGGTGCAGCCCTCTCCACAGGCTCCAGGAAGGGAACAGCTTCTTGTCCTTAGCCCAAGAGCCATGCTCAACCTCCCACCCTCTGCACTTCTGTGGGACCTTCAACTTCTCTTCATTTAGTGCTTGTTGAAACTCTTGACAGCCGTGGGATAACTGAAGCAAACAGGCACTGGCTTTCAGAAAGACCTTTGGAACCTGTAGCCATGTTGATAGAGGACCTCAGAAAGTCATAAAGCAGCTCAGGTCTGAGCATCCTACAGGAGCTGATCAGTCCTTTCAGTGTTGCAGATTCCAGATCCCTAAGCCTGAACTTAACGTTGAGGTTATGGAGTCACATGGTTTCCTGTGCTGTAACTTATCAGCAATGAGAAGGTTGTTTGTCCTTAAAAATCATGATTAAGATCAGTTTCACCATTGCTGTTCTGGGATTCTGGGCTCCTCTCCTCTGGTGGGAACTGGATTTGCAAAGGAGGCTGTAGCCTACCTAGTGTTTTCACAGGCCAAGGTGGATCTGGGAGTTTTAATGACTTCCCATTTGCAGGTAGACGCTGGGGCGCCATGCAGGATGTGCTCAGGACAAGAAGTGTGTCGCAAGAACCTGGTAGAGACTCTTGTTAACCACACAAGTTCCTAATACCAAACAAATTTAAAAGACACAAAAGCAAGCACTGCAACCTGTTTCTGCTTTAAGCTGACTTTTATGTTTTTGTTGAATTGAGTAACATTCAGCTGCTCCTGGGTTACTTTACTTGTAGATCACCAGTGATGGCAGGAGCTGCTCCTGCTGTTATGTCTGCCTGGGAGCTCTAGGCAGCAACAGTGTGCCCCTCTGCAATACTGACAACCCACCACCATCTCTTCCTCTTGCCAGTGGGCTTGCTCCTTGTAACCTTCTCACAGTCCACAAAACTAGGAGTTTGTCCTTGACTATGGGGTTGAGTTGGGATATGGATTCAGGCGACATAGGAAAACAGGATGCGTGGGCGTTAGGAAGCACTTAGTCTGTCCCTTCCCCCAGGTGCACCTATGCCTGGAGCATTGCAGACAAGTTTACCAGCCTGTTTTTAAAACCTAGTGATGATGGAGATGCTGTGTTATCCTGCCTGGCCTCCTATGACTGCTTTGCTCTTAGGATGCTCTTGTTAGTCAGTCCTCTACCCCTCTTTGAGGATATGGGCTGATAACTGTAGCAGTAGCTGGGCTCCACTGAGGAACATGCAGTTGCTGCTCAGCTTTGTGGAGAGCTGCCTTCAGAAAACCAGTAGCTGAGAGTCCCAGAGAACCATGAAACATTGCAGATGGGGAGAATCCATCAATACATTCACACTGACATGGTTCATGTCCTGCCAGTCAGAAAAGGGAAGTGATGTAGGAAATCTGGCAGCAAGGAGATTTGATCCCAGTTGGGGGTAACAATAATAGCAATGTCAGGCCAGTGTGCAAGTTGCAGAGCTTGCTTTAGACCATGGCTCACCCAAAGCAGAGCCCAGGCAGCCACTTGCCCTGTTTATGCCTTAGGCAAGTGAGCAATAGCAGAGCTTTTCAATTACTCTGTAACCTGAAGTGGAAAAACTCTGAGCAGGAGGCTCCGACTGAAATGCTGGAATGGGGGGGAGAAGTCTACGCACATTCTTTCCAGTAATGAGATGACCAGCATTATAAGAGCAGTTCCTTGCTCTTTCCACATAAAGGCCTAGGTTGGTGAGTAGCACAGGGTGACTAACAAGCAGGGCTTATCCCTTTTCTTCTAGGTCAGCAGTTGGATTGAGAATGTTGGCAGAAAACGGCTAAAGGAAACTATCAACCTGGATGATTCTTTGGAGATGCTGCTTCAAGCACAAAAGCAGTTCAAGGAGTTTGATCTTGTTGCCAGTGTAAGTGTTGTCAGATTGGAAAATTATATTCTCCAGCATCTGAGTTGGTAGCATGTGTGTCTTAGCTACCACATGGTGCTAAGAGGGTTCATCACCAAAGTGTGTGTCATTCCCTCTCACTACATAGTCTCCCTGCTCTCCTTTTGCAGACAAAGCCACCAGCTCAACACTTAGTAGTTGGCATTTACCATTCTTGGGGAGAATAACTACTGAGTTGAAAGATGGATTTTTTTGTTCCTCCTTTGATGTGCTTGTAACACTGCCTTTTTCTGATCCTGACTGAGCCATGGTCTTGCTGGGTAGGCCTTTACAAGCTGCTGTGTGACAAGTGTAAATCATAAGAGATCAGGCTTCAAAATTCTGCTGTAAACAAAGACAGCCCTGCTCATGTGATTTGAACCTTAAAAACCAGTCTAGTTAGCCCTAGCTGTTAATGGCCTTGAAGACTACGTACTGTTGATTTCAGCTCTTTATCCTCATAAGCAATTCCTTTTTGTTTTCAGGAATATTGCAGAAGGGGACAGGAAGCATTAAAGAAGATGAATCAATGGGAAGACTTTTCCTTTGTGGATGTGCATTCTTACAGGGTAAAGCTGCAGACCTACGAAGATGAGCTGGAGGAGTTCTGCACCCAGCTGGATGAAACGAGGCACCGAGTCTGTGAAACAGTCAGGCTGTATGAATTCTTTGACAAGGTAAGACAAGGCATCTTGCACAGGGGAGGGTGTGAAAAGTCTGCTTGGACTCAGTCCAGTGCTAGATTGTTAATGAAAGGTGTGAAATGTAGTATTTGCTCCATCAGGGAGCTGGATCTATAACCTGTAGCAATCCCCTCATGCTCATGTGTCTGCAGTGATTTTTTTTCCAGTCATTATGTGGGAGAAGGGATGGGTGGGTCTTCCAGAAAATGTTCACATCTGTTAAGCATAGAGGTTTTCTGCTCTCTGAGCTGGAGCTTTTTAACCCCTTTCATGGCAACAGTGGGCTGAAGGATTATGGCAGTGCTGGCTCTGATGACAAGGGCCAGGAGATGGGCTGATTGTGTCCAGTCCTAGCCACCATGCTAGGGTAGGCTGCCTGCATTTTCCTGCTATATTGTTACACACTGGCCAGTTCAGCTTGTTGACCTATCAGGAGTAGCACCCTGCTTGTCAGTCCTAAATACAGTCCAACTCCTCCCATGTGGAGGCCTGCATGAGGAAAGGGAGCACCAGAATGGAGAGCTGGGAAGTGTGGCTGGGGGAACAAGGGATCCCTGGATCATCACAGGGATCTGGGAAGCAGGAGGAGAGGATGTGTGTGATGACTGTGCTGAGTGCCTAACCTTCCCACCTCTTTGGTTTAGTGCAAATGCACCCATTTAGCAGATATGCAGTTGGATTTGGTATTCTTTAATTTCTAAAGTTGCAGATGAAAAAGCAGTAGGATTTTCTAAGTGCATTTTAAAATACAACTTTGGCAAGAACAGAAAGCCAGGGAGCCTCTGCTCCATTTATTCCACACTTGTACAAACATTGGGTATTGAAGTTCTCAAATTCCAGAAAGAATAGACACTAAAAGTTAAGCTGTACCAGATGTAGGTGCCACTTAGTTGCTGTCTCTGAGCTGCCTTGGCAGCCAGAAGTGCTCAGGGGAGGAGGAAGGAAATTCAGCTAAACATGAAAATGTGGAAAAGCATCCTGTGTGAGGCAGAAAAGTGGAGAAGGAAGCCCAGAACACTGTCAAGGCAATGAGGATTAAGTTTGTTTGGTGATGCTCTGCAGGTCTGCTCTGGCTCATCTCTGCAGTTTGCTGTGCAGGTGGGGGACCTTCTTGCTGTGGAAATATGTAATTTTTTTTTCACCCCAATGGAGAGAGAGTTGCCTCCTGTGCCATAGGAGAATGAAAGAACTTGTGCTTTTCTGTCTCACTGAACAGAGATGTTCAGGGGCTGCTCTGGTACTTGAATATCCCTTGTCATCATGGGGGATCCTGGGAAGGATCCTGGGAAGGGATTTCTCATGTTTTTTCTGATAAATTGAGGCACACAAAAACATCAAGCCTTGCTTGGCATACTGACAATTCTGCAGCCAAGCCAAACATTGGTTGTATGTGAACCCTTCCAGCCAGAGCTGGAAGTCTCTGGAGCACAAATGTGGACTGTAGCACATGATCACAGAACCACACAATGGTTTGGGCTTGAAGGGATTTTAAAGGACTCATCCAGTTCCATCTTCCCTGCTACAGGCAGAGATGCCACCCACTAGACCAGGTTGCTACAAGCCCCCATCCTGGCCTTGAACACTTAAAGGAATGGGGCAGCCACAACTTCTCTGGACAGCCTGTGCCAGGGCCTCACCACCCTCACCGGGAAGAATTTTTTCCTAATATCCAGTCTAATCCTGCCCTCTGTCAGTTTGAAGCCATTCTCTCTTGTCCTGTCATTCCATGCCCTTGTCCAAAGTCCCTCTCCAGCTCTCTTGGAGCCCCTTCAGGTTCTGCAAGGTGTTCTAAGGTCTTCCCAAAGCTTCCAGGCTGCTCAATGCTCGGTTCTGGCATGGAAGTTACATTGTGCTGGTAGCTCTCAGGCTGCCAGGATAGTTGGACATGACTCTGTAGCAGTGTGTTCCTCCACAGCTTCAAAGCCTTTTCAGAGCCTGAGTCATTTCTAGGGACGCAAATGCTACATAGACCCCAACAGTGGCCCATTAATTTTCTGTGGGCATTGCAGCTTTTTTGGTGGATGAAAACTCCAGGATGCAGTCCTTGGCAGCAGCAGCAGCAGCCCTCTTGGTTGTGCCTTTCATGCTGCATGGCCCCAGTGAAAACAAAATTATAGTGGTACAGTGTGTTTTCACACTGCTTTGTGTGGAGGAGAGGCAGCTGGCTCAGGGAGGGAGGAGGATTTTGATCTCACTGGTTTCAGTAGAGTTATAAACAATTCTGGTGGTGTAAATATACTATGTGTGTATTGTGAACCAGTGGCCAACTGAAACGAGGAGTGTAGGGGGATACATCCTGCAGCTGTAGGATCAGTGCAGAAATTGCTGCACAGCATGAAAGTTCTTTCAGTACCTATGAGTTCGATCTTGATCTCCAGAATGCTTTCTGCCTTCCCAAAGCAAAGTTAGTGGTGTGGTCTGAGAGGTGGGGGATAAGCAGATCTTATCTAAACTGATTTCACTGTCTTCTGATACTGAGCTGCTTTTGACCTTCCTGCATTGATCTTGTCAGTGCCTGCCTAACTCCCTTCTCTTTTCCCTAATATCTGAGGGCATATCTATAGCAGGAGTCTAGAATAAGCCATGTCCTTGATATTCCTTCTCGTAAAGAGCCTGCAGTGTGCCAAACCCCAGGATTTGGGGAAGAAGCCCAAGGATGCGTAAGCAATGTACACTATGGTAATGAGCTGGCAAGCTCAGATCTCCAAACATCTCAGCGTGCTCCAAGGGAGTGGAACGCCCACCACGAGGATCCTGGTGTTCATCCCTCACGTACCTCAATGCCTGCTGGGAATGGGAGGCCCTGTTTTGCTGGCCCTCCTGCATGTGGTGGGCAGGTGTTTTGTAGGGCACTGCCTGTGGCTGCTGGACAAGCCGTGGGACAGGACAACATAACCCCATATGCCCCATCAAGATGCTGTACTGGTTTTTTTCACTGCTTGGCAGTTCCTGAAGGCCTGTCAGAGCTCCTTGCGATGAGGCAGGCTGAGTTGGGCCAGACCACATGGAGCTTGCACATGGGCTGGCAGGGTTCCCTCCCCAAAGACATGACTGGTGCCAAGCTGGATGTTTCCATTTGTCCCCGGTTCTTTTGTGGCAGGAGCCCTTGGTGCCTGACAGGGGGGTGGATGATGGTTGGGCTGAGGCAGGAGGACCAGTGAAGGAAGCTGCTTTCCCCGCCTCTGACTGTGGGCTGGAGGATTGTTTTTCAGTACCACAAATTCAATGTGGTTCTATTCGAGGTCCTGCCATCTCCCTGTGGCTTCAAGCCTGGTTTGGCCACTGTCCCTTGTTTACTCAGTTCCAGGACTGCACTAGGATCTGGCACCATACAGTGCTTTGGGGAAAAACTGGGCAGCTGAACAAGCAAGGGTATGTATGGTGCACCAAAAGCATTGATGTCTGTTTTGTTCTGGGGTTCCTGCAGGACAGTCCCCAGTATCCTTTTCTCCTGCTCTCTGTCCTGGCTTCACAATAACACTGCCTTAGGTACACCATCAAGACCAGGAGCAGCCACAGCAAGTCTTCCTCTCCTTGTTTATCTCATTAGCCTTCATATTTTTTCCTTCCTCAAGCTCTCTCTGGGTGAATTATTTCCCAGAACACTCTTATATCCCATGTTGTTGCCTTTACCATGAGTGAAGTGCAGGTTACCTGGACTGCATGTTTGAAATGGCCCGTGTGAGAGCCGTGTGCCCTGTCAGGACTGAGCACCTTACTTGCAGTAGCATGTCCAGTGAGCCAGAGCACACAGGACAGTCTCTACCAGGTCTGGGATGGCAACCAGTCCTGCTGAAGGCCAGGAGTGAAGGTGCATGATCCTTGCTGGCACAAGTGGAGGAAAGCAGTGACCCAACCAGAACGGGCAGTGTCCCATCGAAGGCGCAGCACCTGCCTACCCTGTGGCTGTGTGGTGATGTGGTGCCCAGAGCTGAACTGCCTGTATCATTACAGGAGGGCCTGAGGCAGCTCCGGGGGCTTTTTCCTGCTTCTCAGGATGTTGTGCAAGATGGTGCCTCACTGGTGCTCAAGGAAAGTGTGGTCATTGCCCTGCCATAGCTTGTGAGTCTCTTGTAGCTTGAGTCCTTGCCTTGTGTTTGCTTTTTGAAGGAAGTGGTTCAGCTTCAGTTCTCATTGCTGAGGATTGGTGGGCAAGGTTGAGAAATGGTAGGGTTTCCCATAGTGGGATTTCTGGGGGCTCTGTTCTGCCACTCTGTTCAGTGGTGGTCTCTATTTCCCTTGGATTTTTTCCCTCAAAGGACCCCTGACCATCAACCTCTGCTGATTCTTGTTCCTTTGGTCGTCTGTCTTTTTTTTGCTGCACTCAAGGAGCCGCTGCTTCTGACTTCTGCTTGGAGTGGGCAGAATATTGCCCAACCCCTCTTCATCTGTGTTTTCATCTCCAGGAATGGGTTACCTGTGCTTCTGGGTGGACCTGCCCCCACAGTGGGTTCTCCTGTGCTCTCCTCCTCAGCCACTTTGTGGCTTAGAAAACAAAGCCTTTGGCAAGTGAAGGAGGTGCCTGCCCTTCCTGGGGGAGGGCCAGCTGGCCTGCATTTCATTATGGCAGTGCCTCCTCATCCCTCCCCATTGTCCTTGCTGCTGTAGGAATGCCAGCCTTTTTGCGCTCCATCCCGTGAGCAAGTGTTGCTGCTCTGGGGCCCAAAGAGGGGCCGGGGCCCTTCTTCCCATCGCTGTCGCCTCTCTGCACATCTCCATGCACCTTTCCCTCCAAGTCACAGTCGCCCCATCCCGGCTCCGGCAGCAGACGGACACAGCAAACCCTCTTGTAAGTACCAAGTGTGCGGCGGCCCGGCTGACGTGTGAGCTGTATTGATATTGTTTGGAAACAATGTAGAGAAGGCTTTTCACTCGGTTGCTTGTGCGTGTCTGTGTGCATCCAGCATGAATCAGAGCGCTTTGTGTGCGGCTTTTGTGCGCTCAGACAGAACCCCGTGGGCTGTGGGCATCTTTGCACGGTCCCTCTGAATCCCAGGGCTGTAGTAGAGCAGTGCCTGTCCCTCTTTCTCTTTATTAGAAGTTATTGCATGATCATTTCAGCGGGCATAATTTACCTGCAGCTAGAAGCTGCTGCAGGGGCTGGGTGCTGCAGACGGACTGGATGTATGTGCAGGGCAGGTGGTACTTCAGCCTCCAGGACTTCTGTCAAATGCTGTGGACAGCACAGGAAGGGGCTGCTCTCCTGGACTGTTCCAAGGTTTGCTGGGTTTCTGCCCCCCAGGTGACTGAGACCTGCTGGCACAGCACTTCCAGCTTTCAGAGATGGATCTGATCTTAGATTTGTCAGCAGAAATCAGAGTATGCTAAATAAGTTGCCTTCCACAAATGTTATCTCTGACTTCTCCCCAAAAGTTTCAGAACAGAGACCTGCTGATACCTTGTTTTCTGCTGCATTTCATTTCTGATTATGTACCAGGTACAATTTTGCAGATGATCATTTGAAGGGAAAAAAGTCCCTTCCAGGTGATAAATTATTGATGTTTCTTTTTTCTTCGCCTTTGGTGAAAAAAGGAGGGTTGTGAATGCTGATCTGTGGGAAGCTGGAAAGGATCCTGGTGTCTGCAACCTGAAAGTGTGATTTTTTGTAGCAGGCTGTTTGGCACAGTTTGAGAAGTAATTTTACTGAAAGGGTGCTATGATTCCCTGCTCTGGGAATGTGCTTGGAGAAGCACAGAGTAGAACTTAGGACCAAAGTGGAAAAAAAGACATTTGGTGTATCCTTACTGTAGCTTACTTACTGTAAACACAGACATAGGTCCCTGTTCCATGATGCTGCCAGCAGTTCTGCACAGGTCAGAGCATGGTTTTACCCCACAGCAGCTTGGAGCAAATGAGATTTTGCTGTGGTTTGTAATAAAGTCCCTGGGACTCAACATGTGCTGTTCTCTCTACACCTCTGTGCAGAGATTGTCTTTGCTTTTCTGGGGATGGCCTGCACAACATTCCCAAATAACAGTTTTGATCTTGTTACTGATGCAAGTTCTCAGGATGATGAAAGGAGATCCAAAAAGCATGGGAGAGGAATAGTTACTGTTCTGTTTTAGGGGAAGGCACTGTTGTCTGGCTTCAGCATTGTCTAACAGCAGCTGTCTCATCTCTCTTTCTCTCTCCTTCCTCAGTTATGCCTGTAAAGTCGTGCCCCTAGACAGACATCTAGTCTGATTTGTTCTCCTATTTCAGGGGTGTCCTTTTTCATGCACAGCCTGAAGCAGTTGGGGGAATGAGCCTCAAGGAAAATTGATCCTCTGGCAGAGTTCATGCAAGGTTAATGCGTGAAATTTCTCCCCTCTCCTTCCTGCCAGGTTTTTGCTGGAGAAATCTTCCTGCAAGGTTGAAAAGAGTCTAATGTTTACTTTCCTATTAAAGTGTATTCATGCATTAGAAAGTTTCTGCTTTGCCTTGGAGATAGCTCTCTTGTACAAACAAGAAGTCCTGAGCACTTAAATCTGATCTGTTACAGATCAGATTTTTCTGTCCTGCAAAATTAGTGATTTGGAAACTGTTCTGTCTTAAGAATTCTTCAGGAAATCACTACAAGCTCTACTGGTGCTAGAGTTATTTTCTGCTATGTTTCACCAAAAACTATATGGTCAAATGGGCAGTACAGCAGTGCCTGTAGCCCTGGCAAGCTCTGTGGCAGGAGGTAAAAGCTAAATAGTAGTTAGCACCAGCACTCAGTGCTCCTTTCTGGTTGCACAGCATAGGTGTGAGACTCATTTGTTCCTCAGTGTTACAGGGCAGCAGCAGTGAATTAATTAGGTTTTTGTCACGTGCTAAATCCAAGCACAATTTGCAGTTGAAGGTGAGAGGTTCCTGGGTTAAGATGCTTTTGAGCACCTGTTCCAGCACCTCAGGCAATGCTTTAGTGCAGTCTGAGGTCTGTGATGTGTTTGTGACATGTGCGGAGAGGCAAAGCCATGATTTGTCTGGGGTCCTTCTCCCTCCTACTGTGCTGGCCGAATTCCCCTCGGTGGAGGACACAGCAGGAAGAAGAGTCTGAGGGAGCCAGCCGGTGTGTAGCATATGTTGGGATGTAGGTTATTTGCCCTTCATGTGCCTTCCCTGATCCAAGGAGTGCCAGCATGTTCTGCCACTGCATGTATGCAGGGAGTAATGCCTGACTTGCTGAAACCACCTTCAGCCTTGATTGTCAGAGCACCTCTGTGTAAAAATTCCTTGGTGTCCTTGGCTGCCATGAGCATAAATTAGCAGTTATCTGAAAGACTTGGGCCTCTGTCAGGTGTGTTCAAATCTCCTGCAGGATCACCACACTGGGAGCCAGTCAGTTGTGACAGGGAAGCAGCATTTCCACCCAGCAGGTTTAGGGATTTCCCAGCTGAGTTGGAGCTGAGGTGCGAGGGGAATGTGTGTTCTTAAGGTGTGAGATCTGATGCCAGCAGAGATCTCCCTTCATCTGGGCCCAGCCTTGTGCATGTGTGCAGTGCAAAATTTGGGTGCTTTTTTCCCCTCTAATCTTGGGATAGAAGCTGCACAGGGTGACAGGTTTTCTGAATTTTTGTGTGCTGGCATCCATCTGGATGCTGGGATCCTTCTGGAGACTGGAATTCCCTTTAGTCATGGGAGTTAAATAGATCTGTTCAAGCAATCTGGTCATGAAGCTCCCCTCAGTGTACAGATGGAACTGAAGCTCACAATGGCTGAATCTGCATATCAAAGCCCTGGACATATGGACAGGGTTCTCCCAAGCACCCACTGCCTCTCACAGACTCCTCCGGCTGCGGCGCCTTGCACCCTCCAAGTACATCTTGGTGTGCTCTTAAAACAAGGAGCTGTTTCCAGCATTGTCAGTTCCCCTGCGGAGGAGAGACCCAGTAAATGTGCTGGGTGTCTAGATCCAGTTTCAGCTCCACATCTCCCAGGGCACAAGCACCCAAAGTGCAGTGCAGAGAGATCTCAACACATCATGCTGTAGTTAAGCAGAGTTTGGCTCAGCTTGTCACAAGGGAAAGGATGTGAAATGAGGACTGCAGTGAAAGCACCCATTTTCTCCATGTAGACCCAAGGGCATACTGGAGGTTTTGCAATCCCCAGCATGGAGCATGAGGAACCTTGTTAAAAGGGAGGGGAGACACCGGGGAGACACTCACCACAGTCCAGTCTGTCCACACTTGCCTGTGGGGTGCTATTACAGTGGGGTATTTGAACAGCATGGTGATGTGACTGTTGGGACAGATGTAAAAGCAAAGCATGCAGAAAACCTTTGGAGGTGACATTAGTCTCTGAATGGGGTAATTTGTTGTTGTTGTGCAAGTTGCCAGCTCCAGCTTTGGTGACTCACACATCTCGCTGTTGCTTGATCTTGAGCTTGGCTGGTAACATGAGGCTCTTGGCTCACTGGTGAACAAAGCTGCTGAAAGAATGGGCAGTGCCTCAAATGTGAAGAGGCTGGTTTGCAGCAAAGGCAAACATTGAAGTTTCTGGTTTTACTGGGAGCAAACTTGGCCCCTGGTACACTGGACTTGGGAGCTTTTAAATGTTGAGAAAATCTCTATGGTGAGGCAGAAAAGGAGGGGGAGAATAATCAGTGCAGAATCTACCCAAAGCTGCAGTCATGAGAAACTGCAGCTTTGAAGAAAGCAGATCTGCCACTTGCTCCCCAGCTACCTAGGGAGTAGTTTTATACTTACACACACAAATAAATATACACATGCATGTCATACATACATACGTTTGTGCCTGTACATAGATTTATGGTGAAACTGGCACAGGCTGCTCTTTTGGAATCTCAAAGTTGCTCTGAAGCAGGGGTTATTGTAGCTGCTTGTGATTCATCAGGTGAGTCACCCTGTTTCTAATGGACCCCCCTGGGTGCTGCCTGGCAGTGGCAGCAGTTAGAGAAGGGCAAGCACGCGTCCTGCACGACAGCTCCAGCACAACGAGCCGCATTTGCCCTTTGGGTCCTCGTGCTGTCGTCAAGAGAGCAGAAATCATGTGCAATCTTATTTTAGCCAATTATATTCTCCTGTAATTAGGCTCTCCTGGACTTGTCATGCCTGGCTGCCCAGAGGGGAAATTGAGGGATTTTTGAGCTCTGTTCAAGAGATCTGCTGCTAAAGGATGTCCAAGCACGTTGCTCTAATGAGCAGCCTTTGATGGTACGTGGACTGTGGCATGCCCAGACCAACCCTGACAGGTGCTGCTTCCCTGACCCCTTGTTGTTCTTTCCTGACCAGCTGTGGGTATGTGCTTGTTCTCCTTTCTTATGCCTAAATCCAAGGAGTTTCTAGTTTGTGCTCATCTCTCATCCTTTGCCCTCCCACAGTGTTTGTACAGCAGCTGGCACTTGGTAACTGACAGAAATGCAAATACAGGATTTAAAGTTTATTTTCCTTAGCAGCTAGTTTTAGGCAAACTAAAGATTTCAGTGTTCTGTTCTCTCTTGGAGGAGGGGAGGCTGTCTGAGCTACACAGCAACTCAGAAATAGTTTAGCTCTTCATTTCAAGAGCATGAATCTTTTTCTTAGTCTTTAAAGCTGAGCTTTTACCAGCTACATCCTATGTAGGACACAGTTTTGATTAGTTTGGTTTGTGCTGCTAATGAATCACAGACAGGGCTGCAAATGCAGTTTGGAAAAGTTGACTGCTGCAGAAGGATAGGAGAGTAACAGTGAACCTCTGCATAGACAAGGGATTGCTTCTAACTCGGTGGCTTTGCTGAAATGCTTGTGCTCTGGAATTATGTGGTTTCTTGTGTGCAAGTGGAGCTGCCTGCTCATGGAGCCACAGATCTTGGTAGAAGTGAGCAGGGCCTTTGGCTCTTAGAGATGTGGAAAAAGCATCACAATGTCTAGGAGAGATCAGTGTTTCCTCCATAGCTCTTATATGTTGGGTAGCGGTTTACTTTGCATTTTGCTTGAATTTGGGATCAGTTGGAATGCTTTCTCTCCCTGTTTTTTGCACTGTGAAGGGGTATCTGGCTTGTGCCCAGTCAGGGTGTTCTCTGCACACTTCAGTAATTCTCGTGTGAAGCGCAGCCCCTTCCCCCTCTGCCTTGTCTCTGGTTACCAGGCCCCCCAATCTGGTATTTAGGCTAGCAGCATTTGCTTGTGAATAATCAGAGCTGAGATGATGCACTGAAGCAGGGGCCCTGCCTCAGTCTGGCTGTAGGGGATAATGTACAGCATAGAGCTGGGCACAGCCAGGATATGGACTCCCTCTGGACAGATGGGAAGGTAGGATGAAGTCTGTTCTTAACCAACAGATAGACTTGCCAAGGGAACATCTGCAGATCCTGAAGTCTTGCTCTTTCCCTGCTCCTTTCTTCATGGGTGCTGTTAGTATTGGTAGGTGGGAGCCTGAGGAAAGCCCGAGGCAGTTCCAAGCGTGTGGTGAGCTGACCACTTTCTGCTGAAGCTGCTTGGTCTCTGAGTTAGGCTTGTCACCATTTGCCTGCTGACAGTTCTTGTGGTAAGTAATGTAAGCCTGGGTAATTTTGCTGGTATTTTGATGTAAAATAGCTTTTCAATCGTGGTCCTTCTGAACTGTCAGCGTATAAAGCAGTCTCCAGCCATGGGTCCCTGCTAACACTGTGCATGCAGCAGCCTATGACAAGGGACATACCAGTGCTGTGAGCAGGAGTCACTTCTCAAATCAGCCTAAAACCTTGTTAAACTTTAGAGGGAATAAGCCCAAATGAGCATCTGTAATGACAGTAGCATTTTCTTGCAATTGAGCTGCATTTACTTTGGAATGGTGTTCTGATAAGTCCCTGTCACTCTTTGCTCCTGTGTTGGGGTTGCTGCAGTCTGTGTGTCTGAGCTCCGCTTGGATCAGTACCAAGGCCATGGGTGGCCAGCAGGGCAGCTGCAGAACTCAGTGCCTGTGTGACACCCTGCATAGGTGTTGGGAAGTGCTTTGTTTAGTTCACAGCAGTACCTGTGATATTTTAAATTTTTTTGGCTGTACCAGTTTTGCCTCTTTTGTTGCAAGCTAACCTCATTTTGCTCTTAAAGCTCACAGCTGAAGTTAAGAGCATTTAAAATGAGCACAGTGGTGGTGAGAGGAAGTCTGGTTGAATGGGGGCTCTGTAGTTGTTTCTTTCCACAGAGACCTACAGTCAGTTGTGTCTCACTGAGAAACAGCAGAGTGGAGCACAGCCTCGGTGCAGGAGCTGCACCAAACTGGATCAGCGCTTGTCACTTTCTTTTTTGCTGTCCTTGGCAATGTTCTCAACTGTGATGCTGCTTCCCCCTCTCTGAGCTGTAGAGAACAAGGGAGATGGGGGCTTCCAGTCCTGGGACATCACCACAGAAGATTGAGAAACTTGGTCTGTCTTGTTGCTGTGCTTCAGTCATCATACCCACAAGCATGATTCCATTCCTGCCTGTATTGTTGCTCCCACCAGGGCCAGTGTTGACTGTCTCAAGATGCACTGTGCAGGCACTTGAGATTCCAAAGGAAACCTTCTCACAGCAGAGTTAGTTACCCACCCGGGTGCGTTTTTCTTCTGCAGAAAGTAGATCTGCCTACCTCTGCCTATTCAGACATTCAGTTTCCTATTTGTAAAGAAATTATAGTTACTGTCAGCATCTCCCCACAGGAAGGGATGAAGGAGGTTTGAACAAAGACAAGCCCCTGAAATTGCCCCTTCTGGCATATATGTGAGTTGTACAGTGTCTGCTCCCTCATTTGGCTACCCAGAAGGTGTCTTAGAGGTCACTTAACCTTGAGTAGGCAAGGAATCTGATAGGTTTGTGATAGGTTTGGGTTGGGGAGGTGTAATTTCTGAGTGGTGGCTCAGATGAGGATTCAGGACCCCTGGAAGGCTTTCAGTGCTGGCAGTGTGCCCTGAGCCAGGGCCAAGCAACTTCTCTGGGCCTGTGTTTGCAGATGGTACTTAAGTGGTGCCAGCACCAGCAGACTCCTGGAGCTCCTGTCCTCGATATGCTGCAAGCCTTGTCCATGGTGAAATGATCAGAAGACCAGCAGAGGATGATAGGTTTGAGGGTTGCACCATAAAGTGGTGAAGTCCCTGGCTATTCCTGACAGCATGGCAGGTCCCTGAGAGCCCTGGGCAGCCTGGCAGGACCAACCTGTTGCTGATGCCTGTTGCGGGATAGGTCAGTCCTACGTATGCAGGAAGCACATTTGTCTTTAATCCTGTAATTGAGAGGTTCAGTAACAACTTGTCTGTAAAGATCAAAAGCTGAGGTACAGGCTCTTTCCTGCCTGGTTCCAGACATGGTTGGGAAGATTTCAGCTTCCCTGCACACAGGTGCCTCCTTTTATCTGAGCAGCTCTTGCAGCTCTGCAGGGAAGCTGTAGGGCTGACTGCTCCCCAAAAGCCCCTCATCCAGAGGGCCATATCCTGGCTTGGCTGAGTGTTGTTTGCAGCCTTACTGGGGGGACAGGTGACAGCAATACCGCTGCCTGCATGAGGATGGGGGCACACTTGGTCCCTGGAGAGGGTTGCCATTTACGTGCAAAAAGGGGCAGTTGAAGCGGATGATGTGACTGGAGAAAGCCTTGGTGGTCACTTAGCATGTTACCAAGCAAAGCTACAGGATGTGGAGGGCTGCTCCATTCTGCAGGGAACAAAGCTGAGCTATTTGCTGGCCTGCAACAGGCACTGGTGATGGAAGGAAATGCCACTAAGATTGAGAGTCATTTCTGCTCAGCCCTGCTGTCCTTGCCAAGAACAGACAGAGACCATATGAAGATGAGAGGTGGTGGGGCTGCTGTCCTGTGTGCTTTGCAGCCCTGATCCCTCCTCACAGTAATCACATGCAGATCTGCAGAGTTTCCAGGAAATAAAAGAAGTCTCTCTTCTCTCTCTCTCCTATCTGTGCATGGAAAAGAGTACCCTAGCCTTAGATAAGGCCGTCACAGGGCATCTGCATTCCTGACTGGTTACTGTAGAGTCCAGGCAGGCCTGCTGGATGTCCCTCTCCTGCACATTGCTCTCAGCACCCTCTGACAGCCCTGTGTGTCTTTTGAGCTCAGCTTTTCCCATCACTGAGCAAAAGGCAGCCAGCATGCAGCCTTCAGTGGGGATCACGCATTGACCTCCACAGCCAGAGAGATGAGATGTGCCCTTTCTTAGCCCAGATGGATGGCCAGCCCTTGCTCTGGGCAGAGCTGTAAGGGGCTGGTGTTGGTTTGTGTACAGCTGGAGTGGGGGGCAGCTCAAAACCCCACAGCAAGAATAGGCCATCTGTCACTGCTGTGCAGATCTGCTGGGCTTGGAGATTCACCTCGCTTCCACCTCCAGGAAATAGAAGAACCTCTGCATCGAGGATAAATGCAGATTCCCTCCAGAATATGACATGTCTTCTGCCTCTGCACATCCCTCCTGGCTGCCAGCAGTGGGCAAGTCTGGAGCCTAAAGCCTGGATCAAGAGAGAGGCAGGTCAGGGGCCTGTAGCTGCTCGAGGCAGGGCAATGGGAGGAAGGGGGGCTGCTGCTCTTTGGATTGTCCTGTGCTGCAGTTGGGTGACTCTGAGAAGCGTTTTCCCTGAGCAGCTGCTGGTGTTTCTGAAGCAGCTCCTTGCTCTGCATGAGTAATGGGGCTGGCTGCACGCACACCATGCAGCTGCAGCTCAAAAGAGAATGTGGATGGCTGTGGGAGCTCCTGTGGAATCTGGCCCTAGAGTGACTACTCAGGCTGCAGGCTGTGCTGGCATTCAGCTCTTCTACAAACAGCAGCGTTTGGCTGTCAAAGCCATCCCCATTCCCATCCAGGGACTGAGCATCATGTGAATGAAATACCTTCTGCCCTGCCTGTCTCTGTCACCAACAGAGAGTGAGCCTGGCACCTGATATGTTTGGCCACCATGTCCCTGATGGGGATGCAATGTCTGCTTGCATAAAGCTTAGGCAGATTTTCTTGATGTCTAAAGCTGCATAAAAGTAAGTGATTTAAGCTTTCTGAGTGAAGGTTGCTACAGTGAGGCTGCTCAGGAAGTGGAAAATGGAAAAACTAATCACTTTGTTCCTGGCACTCATAATGAATGTTGTTTCCCTGCAGGTACACAGGGCCTGACAGGTCAAGTGGTAGAGATGGTCTGGCTCACTTCGGGCATCCAGTGGTGTTTCTGCACATCCACTGATGTTGGACAGTTGGCAGAAGATGCCAGGCAGCCCTGTCCAGGGTGTTTTCCCCACCTTGTGTATCTGATTTCAACAAATAACCCTGTGTGTTCACTGATGACCATTAAAATTCTGTAGCCAGGCCTACAGCAGCTGGTCACATCTTATTTACTCTATCATTAAATCTTAACCATCTCTGCTTTATAGAGAAAATAGTGGCTTATGAGCCTAAGTCAGATGTTTGTCTTCTGCTTTTGATTGATGACAGGTCTTGGTGCTGAGCCCCATTCTTTCCATGGTGATAAGACACTCACTCTTCCCTTGTATTTGTCCCACTGGACCACATTTTGTCCCACTTCTCTTGGTTTACTGATGCAGCAGAACCGTTTTAGCAAGGCCAGCATATGCACCACTGCTAGAGTTAAGCCCCATGAAGCTGCTTCCAGCATTCCTGCAGTATTAGAAATAAACTGCTGAGCTCAGTATTTGACTAACGAGCACAAGCATGTAGTGCAGTGGCAAGCAGAGCCAGGCAGGCAGAGCACAGCACACCACACAAGCTGCCAGCAGATACAGAAAATGCACAGGCTGCACAGTCTCAGATTCTTCCTTGCTGCAAGGATGGGTCAGATCATTTGGGGTGATCCACAGAGCCCAGCTGTGGCTTCTGTGTGCTATCAGCTCCAGAAAAATAGTGTGGGGGGAGCAGCAGTCCTATTGCTTGCAGCTTACTGGTGCCCTTGGACCTTGTCCTGCTTGACAGTGGTGAAAGTGGCTGGGCAAAAGAGGAGAGAGAGTTCCAGGTTTTATACTGAGCAAGGCCACACTGAGGTGTGAATTCCTGCAGTCTTAGCAGCAGCTTTCCCTGGGCCCCCCTGGCCAGAGAGGACGGGGGCAGGGGGGCCCAGGGAAAGCTGCCCAGCAGTGTGGGCGCCAGCTCACAGGGACCTGGCGGGGAGGTGGGGCTGTGGCAGAGCAGCCAGCACAGCTGAAGCCCTTTGCATAAGGGGCTGTTTGTTTTGCTGAATTGTTAAGCCCCATTGACAATAGCAGCTCCCCCCACTCTCTACACTCAAGGAACTGTGGTGGCCAGACACTGATCCTTTCTCTTATCTTCAGGCACTGAATTAGGGTTGTTCTTCACAGAGTCCCTCTGAGTGGCTGTTGCGTTTTGTTCTCGCTCTGCAGGCGTACGAGTGGGCCTTGGAAGGGATGCGACACCTTGCCTGTATCAGCATGGAGGACTGCAGCTCCACTGAGCACTGTGCAGATGTGATCAAGTGCCTGGAGAGTTACAAGGGGCAGCACCCGGACATCAGTGCTGCCCGCTTCCAGGAGATGAAGGAGCTGGCCTGTGAGCTGAAGAGTGACAAGGGGCTCAAGCAGTGGAAATTTGCATGGTCTAAATGCCAGGAGACCAAGCTGGTTTTTGAAAAGAAACTCGAAGCAGCCTTGAGAACAAGGAAGTCTCTGCTGTCAGACCGCAACCCAGCTGTCAGGGAGCAGCCCCAGGCTGGCAGTGAGACTCTGTCCCACCGGAGGCACTCTGAGGGGGCCACCTCCAGGTCCCACTGGGACAGGACTCAGAGCACATCTCATGGCTACAACAGAACCAACAGCTCTCTGGAGTGGACTAGGGACAAAGCTCCCTCACCCTCCCTGAGCTGCCCTGGTGATGTCGATGCTGAGGAAGTATTTGTCTGCCAAGCTGCTCTCAGCCCTGGTCCTCACTCAAGCAGAATTTCTTTCGCCAGCAGGGCTTGTAAATCTCCAACGCTGCCTGAAGAAAAACCAAACCTGGAGAGCATTTTAGAAACCCCAGAGGTGAAGCAGTCTTCTACATCCACTCCAGTCCCTGGGAAGCTGCCTCCCAGGAAGGTCCTCCGGAAGGCCCAAAGCTTTGACCTGCCTTATGGTGAGAGCCTGTGGTCCAGCTGCCAGAGGAGCGAGCCAGCCAGATACGGCAACACCGGCGTCTTCATTAAGGGGCTGGAGGTGAGCAGCACTGAGCTGGTGGACAGGACGTTCGCTCTGCGGCAGCCAGCTGTGAACAGCTGGGCTGCAGACTGCCTGCTGGAGGGACAGAGGGGCTGCCTCTCCGGGTCAGAAGCCAAGAGCTGGGGCAGGTAAGTGTCTGTGACATCTGGTGTTCCCTTTCTTGGGGTGGTGAAAAGGCAGCCAGCAGAGATTAGAGGAGCTCTGTAGTGCTGGTTACTTTGGCACTGGTTACAGGACAGATGGAGATGTAGCTCCAGCTTCCCTGCATATGTGTATGTGATGCTGAGCAAGCCCACAGGGATGTCCCCACATAATCTGGCACTTTCCTTGGTGGGGCGACAGAGAAATGGGATTTGTGGCTCTTCCTTCACAGTGTGATTCCTGTGGGAATTCCTAGGACGGGTAACTTCAGTTTCAGACAGGAGAGGGAGTCTCTGAACATTGCTTCCATTGGAGGATGAGGGATTACAGAAACAGTATTCAGTGACCTAACAAAGCCAGGAGTATAGGTGCAGTGGGAGAGCAGAAGCTCAGGGCATCGTCCCCCACACTTTTGGGAGTGCTGTACCCAGACTGATAGGGAGGCACATCCAGCACCTTGTGACAGCAGCTTCACAAGTGAGAGGGTGTTTGTATTTGTGCTTTGGGGCTGAAATCTCTGGGTGTCCAACAGCTGGCATTTGTGCTGTTTTCCTTCTCTATCCTTGAGAATCTCAGCTTTGTTGTCATACTGCAATGTGTGCCTGTGCTTTGGAGAGCCCAGGGATATGAGCTGTTCTTGACAAAGGGTCTCCAGGCAGGTCTTTCAGTTGCTCTCACTGGAAAAAATTTAAATATAAGTAAAAAATTAGTGTCAGAGATGAGAAAAGAGTGCTGGATGCTGGGGGACCATGGTTACTACTCTTGAGTGAAATGGCTGGGGACAGTGAAATCTTCTGGAAGGGGGCTCCGGTATCCCTGGGGTACCCAGAACAGCTCAGGGCAGGGAATGTGCAGCAGCAGATAGCAGGGTGACCACTTTGCTTCTCAAGGCCTCCCGTGTCCGTGGGTGCTGAGACAGTCCCACTGCTCTGGTCTCTGGACAGCCAGAGCAGTTCACTTGAGGGAAGGCTGAAATGCAGGGGAGGAAGGGACACCTTGGAGTAGTTATGTTTGGTGCTACACTGCCTCACAGTGGAATCCTCGAGTACCTAAGAGGCATCCTTTGAGATATATGAGAGCAACCTGTGCTAGGAACTGCTGTTCACTGATGAAGTGTTAGGATACTTAAGTTTTACTCTCTCACTTTTACTAGGACAAGCCCAACAGCACCTAGTTCTAGAGCTATTGTTCTTCCAGGGTTAACATTGCTTCCCACAGTCTCTAGTTATCCGACTGTTTCCTCACAGAAGTTACTGTGACTTCTGCTGTCACTGTTGTTTCAGGAGAGCAGCCACCTGCAGAGCAGCCCGTTGTGTCCAGAGCACAGGGCTGGGTGGGCCCAGGGGTGCATGTCCTGCTGAGTTTGGGTCAGGGTCACAGCCAGCCTTGGGCACTCCCTTCCTGAATCCTTATAGTCACAGAATATCCTGAGCTGAAAGGGCAACCCAAAGGGATAATTGATCCAACTTCTGACTGCATTGGACTACCCCAAGAATCACACTGTGTGCTAGAGGGCCTTGTCCAAATGCTTCTTGAGCTCTGACAGGCTTGGTGCCATGGCCACTTCCCTGGGGAGCTTGTTCCAGTGCCTTAGCACCCTCTCTCTGGGTGAAGGACCTTTTCCTAATAGCCTCAGCTTAAACCTCCCCTGACACAGCTTCATGCTGTTCCCTTGAGTTCCTGCCAGTGCTCAGGGTCAGAGCTATCATGGACAGTTGTGTATCTGAGCTTGGACTGTGCCAAGGATCATCTCATTTCCATGTTGGGAGTCGGAGAGAGCTTCTGTAGCAATAGTCGAGTGCTTTGCAGGCACTCTGGCTGCTGTAGCCCTGCTGCAGCCTGGGTCCCTTCAAGGCTGGATGTTTCCTGTTGCAGCAAACTGCGGCACATCATCGATGAGATGGTAACCACGGAGCGGGAATACGTGCGGTCACTCCGCTACATCATCGACAGCTACTTCCCAGAGATGGAGCGCCTCGACCTCCCCCAGGACCTGCGTGGGAAGCGCAGCGTCATTTTTGGAAACCTGGAGAAACTCTATGACTTCCACAGCCAATACTTCCTTCGAGAGCTTGAGAGCTGCTGCAACCACCCACTGAGGGTCAGCCACTGCTTCCTGCGACACGTAAGGCATCGGCACCTTGCGCCCGGGGTCAGGCTCTTCCAGACATGAGCTTGGTTTCTCTGCCTTTCCTATTGTGCTTTGCTGCCAAGAGACACTGCCAGGGAAACAAAATGTCTGCTCCCTAAATCCCTTCTGTTTCTCCAGGGATGTCCCTTACATGTTTTCTGTCTGTGGTGTCAGAGGTAATGACTAGAGTGAGCAGAGAGGTACAGACCAACTCTGGGAGAAGAGGGCTGCTGGGCAGAAGCACAGGGACACAGGTCTTAAGGTCAGCTGCCCCATGCATTTTGCTGCTAAGTGGTGTGAATGGTACCAGGTGACCATTGGGGTATGGAACAGGCTAGAGAAAGCAAAATAATGAATCAAAAAGTCCTAGCTACTCTGGGAGTAGGAAGACAAGAACATTCCCTGGCTCTTAGTGAGCTTGAAACAAAATTATTCCTGGTATCAGAGGAGGCTCTGGTGCAGCCTAGGAGAGGCAGAAGTACTAGAGTAACCTACCAGGGTCGTGGCTGTCACCGTGTCCTGGGTGCATGGGTCTCACTCGAGGATGGATCTCTTTGCAGAAAGACCAGTTTGGAATGTATGCGCTGTATAGCAAGAACAAGCCGAAGTCAGACTCGCTGCTGGCCAGCCATGGGAATTCCTTCTTCAAGGTAAGTTCTACTGCCTGTATGAGGATTGCTTAGTGTGTTTGGTCACTGATCTGTTTAAGCAAAGCCAGCTTATCTGCCTGAGGCACGCTCAGTGTTGCCTCTGCTTCCCTGGCACAACTCTGCACAGCTGTATGGAAGGGACAGGGCAGAGCTGCAGTGAGGGCTTGGAAAAGGAACCCAGCACACAGCAGCATTGGTCCTATGGCCTTGCATTTCCCCAAGAGTACTCATTTTCCCTGAGTACCCCAGTCAAGAGGTGTCAGTGCTTGCCTGGGGGCGCAGGGATCTCCTTGGGGAGGCTGCTGCCTTCACTCTGCTGCATTTCTCAGTTCAAGCAGGTGCAGCTGGGGGATAAGATGGACCTGGCCTCGTACCTGCTGAAGCCCATCCAGCGGATGAGCAAATATGCCCTGCTCCTGAAGGACCTGATCAAGGAGTGCAGCGAGGCACAAGAGCAGGAGCTGGGCTATCTCCGTGCTGCTGAGGAGATGGTGAAGTTTCAGCTCCGGCATGGAAATGACCTGCTGGCCATGGATGCCATCCGTGACTGTGACGTACGTTCCAGAGTCTTCCCCTTCCCAGTGGAACAGAGCCACACTTATTCCCCTTCTCTAGACTTGGGGTCTTTGGATTGTACGGTGAGCCTCCCCTCAGGTTCCCCCAGTGATCAGAGTGCTGTCTGCCAGTACAGCATAGCAGGACTGCTGAGGCATGGGGCAAGGGAGCAGTGGGGCCTGGAGGTCTCCTTGATTTCCTAGGGCAGACAGCCTGGGTGCTGCTACCTGAGCTGGGTGAGCTGCTTGTTGTAAACATGCTCCCAGATGCTTACCAGTGATGGGAGGCAGCCTCGCAGCCCTTGCAGATGGCATCCTGCAGGCTGCTTTGGACCTTTCTTCTCTTGAGCTGTCAGAAGAGGGTCAGGCAGATTGCAAGAAGGAATTCAAACTGATGCCAATGCCAAGGGTAGGGCAAAATCAACTAAGTGGGACTTGGAGAGGCATGCAAAGTGCAGCACTGGAGAAGGAGAAACCCCAGGACTCAGGGTGGAGTAGGATCAGTCTGGGTCAGGAAGAGCTGAGGAGGTGGCCTTCTGACCCAGATGGGCTCCTCGCAGTGGATGGAACTAATTTCCTTCCCAAGAGAAAGCTCTGGCTGCTGCCTGCAGCTGCCACTCCAGAGGTTTGTCACAGATCTGCACAGGGCGACAGAAGAGGGTCATCTGTGGATTACACCTAGGAGAAAGGTCCAGCTCTCCCCTGAGCTTGGAGCCAGTTGTTTCAGCCTGATGTGGTCCCCAGCAATGCCATGCAGCCTGACTTTTTCGAGAGCCCTCTTAAGACGTCAGGTAGCTGCCACTTCTTCACCACCTGGGCTACAGCCCTATGGGACCATGTTCTCCAAGTCCAGGTCTAGGGCTGCCTGGGTCATGCTGGTGGAGTCTTACAAGGATGTCCTCTCGTGTCCAGGTAAACCTGAAGGAGCAGGGGCAGCTGGTGCGGCAGGACGAGTTCACCATCTGGCTGGGCCGCAGGAAGTGCCAGCGACACGTCTTCCTCTTTGAGGACCTCATCCTCTTCAGCAAGCCCAAGAGGATCGAGGGTGGCTTTGATGTGTATATCTACAAGCGCTCCTTCAAGGTAAGGGCAGCCCTGCAGCTCCCTCTTGTGTGGGAGGTGTCCATGGCTGGTTTCCCCATGGCACATGCCTCTGAAATGGGAAGCAGGAGCACCTTCAGCAGAAGAGCTGCACCCACCACTTCTAAGCCTCCTCCAAACCATGCAGTGAAGCCAGAAGGGGATATTTCACTCATTAATGCCTAGGCCCTCTCTGCTGTGAGATCTGGGGTCAGAATTTTCTGAGGGTCATGGAGTATGGGGGAAAGGCAGTATATACCTAGCAGAGAAGTGGTGGTAATTCTAGATGGACTACTAGGAATTGCCTGAGCTGTCTATGCTCAGCGGTGTCCAGGACGTACTTGCTGCTTTCCAGACCCTCAGGCTCCTTCCTCTTAGGTCTGCCAAGCTGGGGAAAGTTCTAGCACAAGATTCAAGCAGCTCACTGCTTTTGCTCCTGCTGCAGTCTGGTTTATGCTTTGCTTTTCCTCTTCCTCACAGACTGCAGACATTGGTCTGACAGAGAACTGTGGAGACAGCGGCCTGCGCTTTGAGATCTGGTTCCGAAGGCGGAAGTCCAGTGACACCTACATCCTCCAGGCCAGCTCAGCTGAGACTAAGCAGGCCTGGACCAGGGACATTGCCAAAATCCTGTGGCAGCAGGCAGCCCGCAATAAAGGTGTGATTCCTTCCTGGAATTCCTTCTGTGCCGCAAAAGGTGCGGGAGCCCTGTTCAGCTCATGCTGTCCTGAGTAGGTTTGGATCCTGTTACCAGGCAGCTCTGTGCAGCAAGCAGCTGTGTGCCAGCATGCAGCCTGAGGAGCATGTGCTGGGCTTGGCTGGGCATGTCCCTTCCCTGCCCCTCATCCCCAGGGAACTCGACTGGTCCAAGCTCTGTATGACTGTAGACACCCACCTGTTCTCCATGAACAGAAGATCCATGCTCAGGGTTCCCTGTCCTATGAGCACAGGCTGTGCCCCTGGAAGACTTGCTGGTCTCCCCAGTGATCTGGGCCACTACTGGAGCTCACTACTGAATCATGCTGACCAAGTCCCTCCTGTCCCCCACAGGCTTCCCGCTTGGCAGGACTCTAGTAGGTGGCATGGCGCTGAGCTACTTGGCCAGAGTGGGGCATGATTGCTTGTTCCTCGAGACTCCACAGCACTGGGGAGGGCAGCAAGGGGAGAAGAGATCTAATCTCAGCAGTTCAGAAACAGCCCAGCCCAGGAGTGCTCTAACCTGTGGCTGAATAATGCCTGTGGGGAGTGTTGGGTTGGGTCAGCCTCACAATGTGGCTGTGGGTCTCTTCCTCTCCAGAAATCCGTATGCAGGAGATGGTCTCCATGGGTGTGGGTAACAAGCCATTCCTGGATATCAAACCCAGTGAGGCAGCTATTAATGACCGTGCTATTGATTACATCATGAAAGGCAGAGGTAGGTGCCAGCTGTGCCTTCCCCCTTGATCCATGTGAGTGAGGCAGGACTGGTTCTCAGGGGGTTTTTTTGTATGTTTTCTGGCAGGTGCCAGGACCAGAGCTTCAATTGCAGTGTCTCTGTTTGACCATTCCAACCCCTTCAAGAGGACACAGACGCAGCTCTCCACCAGCAGCACCCCCACTGCCTATTCCCCTTCCTCTTCCTCCTCCCTGCTGGGGCCCCTCAACCTCCACATGTACCTGGACCAGGCTCTGCTGCCAGGGGTCCTGGCCCCCAGACGCCCCTTTGACATTGGCACTTGCATTGAGGAAGATGAGCTGGAGCACGAGACGAGCAGCCAGCCCTCAATGAGTACGTACAGCCCTGCTGCTCTGCAGCACCTGGCATGTGTGGGCTCATCCCTGCACCTTGTTCTGTGCTGTGTGGTCAGACCAGGCTTGCTGAGGTCCTGGCAGTCCCTGTCTCCTACTCAGACCAGGGCATGAGGGCCTTGCCCTTCTATGCCAGCTCTGTCTCAGGTTCCATGAGAGGAGTTATTTCAAATACAGGGCTTGTAAAGTACCTGCTGAGCTGCAGCCATACCCATGGCAGCAGCTCCCTGGTGCTGTGTACTGATGCTGCTGTGGTCTTGGGGATATGTGTCCCTGCTCCTCTGGTATGAAGAGCTCTGTCCCTTACCCTCACCAGCCTGGCCCCGTGACCCTTTGCCTTCCCTTGTGTGGACTTCATTGGCCAGCCCATACCAGTCACCAGCATCATTATAACTCTACTTCCTTGTGTTGGTTTGTTGTCTGTGGCCTTAAAGAGGCTCAGACACGAGTGTGGCTGGTCTGTGGGCTTGTGTGGCCAGTGCCTTTGCAGACAGGTACATTATCAAGCATATGTGGCATGGGTTATATGCAGCCCAAAGTTGTGGTTATCAGAGTGACCTTCCTCTCTTTCCCCAGCAACAGAGAGCTCAGAGTCATCGCACTGCATGTCAGCCACTGGCTCCAGCGGCTCCGACAGTGGCTGTGTCTCCAACGTCCCACAAGAAAGCTTCTGTGAAGACATGGGCTCGCCCCCTTACATGCCCATAGGCCCACAACACAGCTCTGCCATGGAGGGCAGACCCAGGTTCACAAACAGCCAGTACATTTCTGCAGTAAGTGCAAGCAGCCAAAACACTCTCTTCACTTTGCCTGCTCCTGTAACTGCCTCCCCAGTTCAAGCCACTGCCTCTCACAGGGGGACCGAAGATGCTGCTTTTGGGCTTGGGGTGACTGTGGGGAAGTGACATTTCCTCTTGCAGAGACTTGGCCCCTCTGGGGCGGGCGAGAGCCCTCTGGTGCCGGAGCCACCCCTGCGGTGGCCAGGATCCCTGAGGAGATGAGCTGGAAAGGACCTGCAGTGCTGGAGGCTGCACAAGGAGGAGATGTTGCACAAAGAGGAGCTATAATGCTGCCGTGGGCTGGGGTACATATATAACCTCCTGGAATGGCTGGAGCTCTGCTGCACATGCTGCCAAGCTCCTTTCCTGGGAGGTTTGGGCCTTTTTTGGGGAATGATGAGAGGGAGTAGTGGGAGCCTGTTGCTCTGAGATGTTGGTGTGTTCCTGAGAGTTCTCAGCTGCTTCCCTTCCCACTAGATCCTGTCCTGATGCTGTTGTCCTCTAACCCCGTACTAACACTGGCTTCTCTCTTCTGCAGAAAGCAGGCCAGGTCACCATAAGTCCCTCAAGAATAGTGTGAGCCCCTCGGCCCCGCCTCAGGAAGTGGAGTTGTTGTAAGTAGCCCCTGCAGGGGATTTTCCAGCAGTTCTGAGTGCTGGTCAGGTTTGTCAGTAGCTCTGAGTCAGGGGAACCTCACCCTCAGCTCCTCTCTGAGTTTTCCCCATGCATTCCTGACTGGTGTCTGAGGCTCTGGTTCATCTGGTTACAGAGGAGCAGCTCCCATGGAGCCACACTCTGAACAGCTGGTCTGATGCTTTCTGCCTTGCAGAAGCAAAACAAACAAAATCATGTTCAGGTAGTAAAGGCTTGATCACCGATTGAGTGTTCAGATGAGCTGCTTTCCTCTGAATGCTGCCCACCTGTCTAACCACTAATCTATTTCTTGTGGCTGTTTGCCAAAATCCTGCTCTTAGTCCCTCTGAACTGTCTTGGGGAATCACAGTATTTTCCCCAAGGTAGATTTATCCCACAGTTTCCTTTGAACCTCCAAAGGAAATGGTACTTCACCAGGCAAAGGAACCTGCTAGATTATGGTCAGGATGTCCTGAGGGAGCTGCCAGATGTTGCTTCAGTATTTAGTGATTTTGGGAGGGTGCCTTGTCTGCGAGGAAGTCACTGTTGATCCAAGGAGGATGAACCCTGACAGGACTTGCAGCCAAGCAGGTCTCCTGCTCATGGCTGGCAGCCCTTGATATGTCATGTCAGGACCCACTCAAACCAGCCTGCTCTTGTGTCAGCCTTTTCCTCTGTCCTTAGGGCTGAGCCTCCCTTTTCACAGGGAGCAGAGGGGTACAAGCATGAGAGAGGCAGGATTAGGGCTTGAATGGTCAAGGCACAGGGTGGTGAATGGCTCATAGGTTTGGCACTGTGGGGCGTGGCATCATGCAGGCCCATGGTTGGTGACATGCAGGTGCAGGAGTTCAGAACCAGCTATACAGAACCAGCCAAGGTTCAGATTTAAGATCCTGAGCCCCTTCTGGAGGGTCACAGAGACTTTTGAAGTGGCCACAGAAGCAGTAGGGACAGCAGCACATAGGTTTTGGGCGAGTCCTGAGGCACAGAGGGAAGAGCTGTGCTTCTGCTGTAAGGCTCTTCCACTAAAATATTCTTTCCCCACCAAAATTTACCTGTGACAAACAGTGGATTTCAAGTGTTTGTGAAGTCACTGCTGGCCAGGACAGAGGGACCTGTGGGATCCTGCCACATCACGGGAGTGCAGCTGGTCTAACCCATTGCACGGTGCTGTGTTCCAGGTTTGATTGCCATTTCAAAGTCACTGAAGACCCCAGGCCTCTGACCAGCAGAAGGACACAGTCTTCATCTGTGAAGATATTTTTTGCCCATTATCAGGCTCTTTCAAACAGCCCAAAACCTGACCTCTGCCTGAGGCGAAGTCCCAGGAAGGCTTCTGTCAACTAAATGTAATAGCTTTGGTGTTGGATGGGACCTTGGGCATTTAAAACTCGTTAGCCCTATATTTATAAGTAATAAGTAACATAGCAGTTTGGGAAAAAAAAAGTATTATTTTTAAAGCTATGAGTTGTACAGATTTTTATTACAAGTGACTCTGTTACTATTTGTTGTGTAAGCTGCACATTTTATAAAGTTTTTGGAAGGGCATGAAGAGAAATTGAGGTATTTAAAAAAAGTAGTCTAACTTTCTGTTTCAGGATTATAGTGACCTGAAGCTCAAGATTTAACGTCCTTCCTTATGTTCTAAATATGTCTATCGTAGCAATAATTTATTTCCTTAGCTTAATACTTTCATCCTAATAAAAGCAATTTCATTGTTATGAATTGTTTCTTCAGTTGGTTCTTCCAGTGCCTTGGTGCTGAGCTAATCTCTCTCATAATCATCTGTCAGCTCTGCCACTCTGCCTGTGCCACCTCTGCTCTGACTGCCAGCTCCACCTATAAATCCTCAGTGCATTCACCAGAGAAGGGGGAGATGCCCAGGCAGAGACTCCCCTGATGCCAGTGGGGAGGCTGACCCAGAGAGGGGCTTTGGGGCAGCCAGCAGTAGGAGTGAGGAAGAGGGATCTGTCTGGTGGAGCTCAGGAGGCACCAAAGTTCTTGGCTCTAACTTTAGCCACTTGCCCCCTGTAGCTGCTGTCCCAGTGCAAGTTTCTCTCTTGCCCTGCTGGCTCAGGTTCCAGTAGTGGCTTAGTTCAGGCTCCATTGTGCTTTGTCCTGGCTGTGTCCCTGGTTTTGGACTGACAGGGTCTGGCTCCTTGCTTCATCTCTGACTCAGCCCCTCTTCTGGTCCTTCAGTCCCACTGTTGTGGCTTGTTTGAGGAGCTTTGGATGTGCTGGCATTCGAGACCAACAGGTTTTGAGTGTAATGGGTTGATCATAATGCTGAACCTTAAGTGCATGTTGTTTGAAGTAATACAGCATAACTGGAGGACAAAGGAGCCCTGTGTTCCAAGGTGGCTTTTTCATGAATAACATCCAAGGTCACTGTGTGGCTGTGACACCCTCCCTCTGTTCTTGGACAAAATGAAAATTAGCATTTCTGGAAACTGGTTACTTGGCTGCCAAGCTCCTGTTTACTCCTGGTTTATGCAGGGCTGTAAATCAGGCTCCTGCAGGTGTGAGAGAAGTGCTACATTTGGCCTGAGGAAGAAGATGGAGTAGTAATTTATTTAACTGCAGTTTTCTCCCCTTGGCAGACTGGGGTGTTACACCCCACAGCCACCCTGGAGACAGTGTTCCTTCAAGTTTGGAAATTCCTGTACTGTATGTAAAACACTTGTTTATTTTTAATAAGCTGGATGTTTTTAAACCTTGTTCTTTTTTCAGACAGCAAAGAAAATACATTTGACACCTTTGTGCAAAATTGCGTGGGAAACAGTTACGCAGGGAATATTTTACAAGTTACTATTTTGAGATAATTGCTGGGTTAATGCAAGGTTTCTGGACTGTCAAGACAGCAATAGCTCATGTCACAAGAGGGAGAGAAGTTACTAATGCAACAAGAGGAACATGAAACGTCTGGAATTTCTCAGTTTCAAAGGTTTCTAAATTGCTGGAAAAACCTTTAGTATTGTTTACCTGACACTCTTTTTTCAGGGTTTGATTGATTTGTCTAATAAAGGTTATTTTCTTTATATGAATCTTACTTGCATTGTGTCATGATTTCAGCATGGGAACCTGGGCTGCAGAAGGAGACTGGGAGCACTGAGAGGAGCAGTTGTCCCTGGGTGTCTAAATACCCCCTCAAAGCACTGGGGACAGGTTGAAGTAACATTTCTCTGACCAAACCTAACCCAGCAGGTTATTGGGGTGAGGCTGATGGTGCACCTCATTTTAAACACTGAAAAGTACACAAACAAATTTTTCCCTCTAGTCCATATCTGGCACCCAAACAACGAAAAAAAAAATTTGGTTTTGTTGGCATAAGTAGAAATCTTTCCATTGCCAACCTTGACTTCCACAGAGTGAGCTGCATGTCAGGAATCCCAGATTAGACGATGCATTTTTGAGAGGGTGCAACCAAAATAAATGAGCTCCTAAACCAAAGGTGTTTCCCTGAAATCTTTGTCAGAATTGGAATTTTCAGTACTTTTTCCAGCCTTTATACAAGAAGTGACATTCTCTGTCCCTTCTTTCTTTTTTTTTCTCCCCCTTTAACTAACCAGGGATAGATAAAGTCTGATACTGAAAAGCAGGAATCCCACTCTGCTCTGTGACACTCAGGACACACCTCACATGGAAAATTCATGGTGGCATTTTCCACAGGGAATCCCCTGCAGAGGGCAGTGGGTTCTGTGGGCTGTTTGGAAATCCACCCTTGCCAGGAGCACCATTATCTCTGCTGGTGATGGCCATTGTGCTTGGCCCTACCCAGTTTGTACTCCCAACAATTCCCAGACACAGCTTGGCCATTCAGGTGTTAGAATTGTAAAATCCTGGAATGGGTTGGAAGAAACCTTGAAGATCATCTCATTCAACCCCTCTGCCCTGGGCAGTGCCACCTTCCACTAGAGCAGGTCACTCCAAGCCCTGTCCAGCCTGCCTTTGGACACTTGCAGGAATGGGGAGTGCAAGAATTCTGATTTGCTGGAATGTGGAATATTCCCATGACACTGGTGTTTTGAGCCATCTCAACTTCTGATTGATAAATTTTATAGACACAACACTGCTGTGCCTGTGAAGGGAGGATGCCCTCTCCTGTAAGCTCCCCGAGTTCTCCTGACCACTGCAGTTTTGGAAAGCATTTTTCAGCCTTAGAGCAGGGACACCAGCAGAGGGGGCAGATGGAGTATTTTTCAGCTGGACTAGTCTGGCTTTGCTGATCTTGCCCTAAAAAAAACCCCACAAAAATCTGAAGAGAGTTGCAATTTTCCTTTTTGTTAAAGATGTGCAGACATTGCACAAATCTGTGATCACAGAGTGGTTTGGGTTGGAAAGGGCTTTAAAAATCACCTTGTTCCAGCCCCCTGCCATGGACAGGGACACCTTAGAATAGATCAGGTGCTCCAAGCCTGCTCCAGCCTGGCCTTGGACACTTCCAGGGATGGGGAATGCAGGAATTGTAGTTCAGTGGGATGTGGTCCTGGCCATACCGCAACAGGGCCACAGTAAATATCATTGTGCACTGTTTGTTAATGCAGTAATAGACTACTGAGTTTTGCTGTTCTTCCTCTCCCAGCCTTTGGAGATGGGACATCTTTAAACACTGCCTGAAAAAAAAAAAAAAAAAAAAAAAAAAAAAAAGAAGTGGTAAATGCAAAATGCAAAATGTTAATATTTGATGTTAGAAATAGCAAGAAGCATAACATTTTTAGACAATTCCATTGAAAAAAAAAAAAGAAAATGGGAGTCAAGAAACTCAAAGTTTAGATAAAGCTTGGAAGAAATGCAGATATTAATGTTTGAAAATAGACTTTTCATCCAGCCAGGATATACAGACTCACCCTTCAGTGGCACAAGACAAAATTGCACTTTAATTAAAATAAAAAATACTTGTAGCTGAATAGCGAATTAAAACTTTGTTAGAGATACCCATTTAGTATTTTCATTTATGCAGATACAGAGTGTAGGGGAAGAGGAAGAACTGTCACTTCCCTGTTGCACATGACAATAAATTCAGTGGTGAATTTACCATAATAAATTCATTAGAATGAATTTCTTTTCAGGCCAACTGAACCTTCTCATGGAGCAGCAGAAAGGGCACTACCACCTTTTCCAGATTAAAACATTTGAATTCAATAAGATGGAGCAGTGTAAAATTGTCCTCAAACACAGCAGCTGCTTTCTTTAAGTGCAGTTAATTAAAAACAAAACCATTAAATGAGCTCTTATGGAAAGGTCAAGCATGAAATTTGGAACAGTTTCTTTGCTCACCAACCAGGGCAGAGGAGTTGAATGTGAAATTTATTTGGATACCTATCAGGAGCATTGATAAAATTTAACACAAACTCTTCTGTACACAGTATTATCTAAGAATGAAAAAAGTATAGAAAACAGCATAGAAAATCCCAGTTTGCCTGCAAGAAAGGCTTCAGCTGCAGAATTAATGCTCATGGGATAAATTCAACAGAGCTGAGAAAAGGTAACTTTGAGGTCTGCATGTGAAAATGAAGGTGCCCAAACACAAAACTGTGTCAGTCAATGAATAATTTATGATTATCAGCCTTGCCCTGTGCAGGAGCTGCTTTCCACAACAGAGATTCAGGAGACAGAGTGACTTTACTTTTGGGAATTGAGAAATACCATTCACTGACATTAGAATGGATTAACTCTTCTTCTGCAGATCCCACAACGCTCTCTGGTTCATCCATACAGAAAAAAGACACTGAGGGGCAAGAACAAACCTGTAAATCCTAGAACAACCTGATGTCTGGAATGTTTTTAGGCTATTTCTCATACAAGTGGCTACAGAAAAGGGAGTCAAAAGCATGTCTGGAAAAGGATGGGGGGGGGGGAGGGAAACCCTCTGTAAATGGGTGCAAGAATTAAAGTCAGCAGCTTCCAGAGACAGCTTGTAGCTCCAGACTGCACTGCTAATCAAAGATGGTGTGGGGAACAAGGCTTTTTCATAGATAATCACATCATCTTCTTATTGCTGAGACTGTTCAAGCAAGAAAGGTGAAAAAATTTAAGAAAAAACACTGGATGGTAAAATCTTGGTGTTTCTGAGGCTCAATCCAATTTTAGGGGACAGTGGAAGAAAGACAGCACCACCAAAACACCCTCATAGCACCATTGCTCCAAGGAAAGTCCTCCCAGACGTTCCTGAGGGAATTCAGGCAGCTCAGGCTGCTGTTTGGTGGCAGCAGTGCCCAGCCAGCAGCTCCCCCTGCACCAAGGGGTCTCAGCCCTGCTCCCAGCCATGGCTGGTGCCTCCCCATGCCATGCCATGCCATGCCATGCCATGCCATGCCATGCCATGCCATGCCATGCCATCCCATTCCACCTGGAGGAAGGAGCAGGGCTGCAATTTATTTAAAAGCCAATTAACACAATGCTAATGTGACAGATCTCTGCTGTTTGTGTCATTTCTCTTAGAACAGGGAACAGGTGAGAAGCAAGACCCAAAGAATAAAAAAACCCAAGGAAACCTGGAATATGGCAGCTGATAAATTAACTAATCAATTTGATCATGTGGGATTTTTAGTTAAAAAAACCTAAAGAGGGCTGTAGACAAAGATATAGGAGTGCTCATCAATACTTTATTAATATTTTATTAATATACATTAATATTTTATTATTTAAATATTTAAATTATTTTTCAGAATAATATTTTTTAACTTCCTGTCAGCATTAAAAAAAGAGCATCAGTATGAATACAGGTGAACTCCATATCTTAATATCTATATTTTATCTTTGTTAATAATTTATATAATTTAAATATTAGTATCTAAATAAATCTGTACAATAACAGCTGCAATTCTGGGGCAGTGTCACACCTCAGGGATGGGTTTGCATGTCTTGAATGTTCTCTTAGGTTTACCCATTATTATCTTTGTGTGTTACTACTGGAAGTCTCAGCTGACATACAGATAATTTATTTAATTAATAAGCTTTCCAGACAGTGGTTTGCAGGCTGGTTTTTGTGTCAGGTTTATGGTTTTGGAGTCACTGATGTCTCTGACATTCTCTGTTGGTCGACTTGACTGCAAAAAACATTAATGTAGAAGAGCTGTTGGATGCTTTTAGGTGGCAGATCTGATAGGGATGATGGAAGCAGGGCAGCCAGATGGTGTTTTAGGATAAGGGGGAAATGTTTTCATAAAAAAATTAAAACCTAAAATAAGGATATTTTTATTATCCCATTGATAAATAAGGACTGCATGAACAAGAGCCTCACTGGGTTTTGTAATTTACCTTGAAATCTACTGGGTAATAATCCCAAGAAAATGATGCATGACTGTCCAAAGACAGGTTCATCTAAACCTGTAGCAATAACATGAAGAGCAGAGTGCTGAGCTTTTCCCTCCTCTGCTCCATACCCTCCTGTTCCTGACATGCATAAGGCAGGGATAATACTGCAGATGCTGCAGGGAAGTGTTTAAATCCAAAGCAAAAATCTGTTTCCAATTAGGTCTTTAAAAAAAGAAAAAAAAATCCATAGAAACTTTTCTGTTTAGAATTGTTTCCTGACATCACCTGAGCCTCCTGCCAAAACTCCAGATTATCTTGGTGTGTTCCAGATTTTACTGCTTGTTTATTTTTTTTCCACACACCTATGCAGGAATGCTTGGAAAAAGTTGGTTTTTTTCTTTAGAAGTGTGTTTGAGACAAATACTTCAAAGCAGTGGCAGAAGGGTTTGCTTAAACTCACACCACGTTACATTTGTGGGCATCCATTGCTTCCAAGGGCTCAGCAGCCCCACTGGAACGGCTCCCAGGGACTCACCAGACATGGGGAAAACTCTACAGAAGTGATTCATTTCTTGTAACATTTATGACCCTCTGTGATTCTGGGGATTTGGGGTTTGTTTTCTTATGTCTTGTCTCATCCCAGAGGGATTATCTGATTCAGTAGCTGGATGAAAGGCTTTAGGGGAGCCATGTGGCAGCTTCCACCCTACAAGAGATGGATCAGGCTGCTGCTCCCAGCCACTGCACCTCCAGGAGTCAAACACCCACAGAGTAAAGAGAAATGGAAGGATCCTTCAGAGCCTCCTGGGCATCAAGGAAATGGAGATTATGTGGTTTATAAGGCTCATGAGAACTGATACAGAGCAACAACACACATGTGCTGCCAGGGCCAGATGTGCCCTATTGGCGTTTTCCAGGAGCTTGGAGTCATGGTACAGCAAGAATGGAGTTACTCTAAGGAAGCCAGAGCATCATAGGGTGGATACCTGGGCTGCTGAAGGACCAAAACAAGCTTTTTTACAAACAGAATGTGCAGCCTCTCACAGGCAGCTCTGGAGATTTTCTGCTGTGTGTAACCTCCAGCTGCTGGATCCCCTTTGTCCCTCAGAACAGCCCAGCCTGATAGAAAGATGCTCAGAAAGCAGCACCTGTCAGCTCACCCACCCTTCTCCCTGTGCTCCCTTCTGATGAGTTATTCTGGAAAAATGTCCGAGTTCCAGGTGTTATTTCCAGGACTGGAAGTGAAACAATTGAACTACAGGAGCCCAGGGCTGTTGTGCAGGACAGGCAGAGGTGTGGGCTGGTCACAGGCTGGGGACAGCTCACCTGTCACAGCAGGACCTGGTGCTTGTGTCCCAGCAGAATTCCTCCAGTCGTGTCTCCTTCTTGGAATGCCCCCCACTGCTGGCAAATGGATGGATTTGGTCACAACAGAGAGCTATTTTGGGGACCATTAACACACATTATACCCTTAATGAGGCTGGAACCGGTCACAGACTTCTAAGCCAAGTCATGAAAATGCCAGTTCAGTGAGCAGCACACCAGGAATATTCTGGGTCTGATGAAACCTTTTTTTTTTTTTTTAGAAAAATATCTTTGGTCAAAACAGAGAGGAGACCTGATTGCCTTTTGCAATCACAGAGCTCCACTGATGTGCTTCCAGCTGTCTTAGCACATGCTATTGATCTCTAGGAACAGCTTCTATCAGTTATTAAGGACTGTCAGCAATCTCTGCATGAAATCTTAAAATGAATCTTGGCTGTAGCTGCAGTTTGTCCAACACAGAGCTCTGGGCTACAAGCTTAGAGCTCCAAGTACAAATGTTTTAAAATGTGATTTTGAATAAATGGAAATCAGCCTGGAGAAGAGAGGAGGAGACTTTAGAGCACCTTCCAGTCCCTAAAGGGGCTCCAAAAGAGCTGGAGAGAAACTTTGGACAAAGGCCTGGAGTGCCAGGACAAGGGGAAATGGTTTCACAGTGTCAGAGGGCAGTATTAGATTGGATATTGGGAAGAAATTCTTCCT
>VYZP01031504.1:178-14634 GCA_013400635.1 Hypocryptadius cinnamomeus | reverse complement strand
CCCACCAAAAAAACCAAAAACAAAAAACCCCAACCAATCAATCAACCAACCAACCAAAAAAAAAACAACCCACCAAAACCCCCCCAAAAAAACTCCCACAACCCCCCAAAAAAACCCCAAAACCAACAAAAAACCCCCAAAACAACCTAATGGAAACCTTCACAGCTGAAGCAAAACACACCTGGCAAGGACCAGTCCTGAATAGACTGGCCACAGGCAAAATGATCTTCCCTCTTTTTAGTATCTGTATTCACAGAATTATAAAAAATAAGCCTGGAAGGCCCTTGAAAGGTCACCTAGCCTGTCTGCCTGCCCCCAAACAAATCAAACCCTTCCTGGTGGAGCTTTTGTCTAAACTCTTCCTACAAGAAGCCTCTAGTGGTGACGACAGCTCCCAGGAAAAACAAGTTTTAATCCCTTTTACCACAATCATTGCAGGGTGAGTCTGTGGCTTCTTCTTCTACCCACCTGAAAACAAGGAATAGCCCATTATCTCATACTTTGTAGCAGGGCTTTATGCATTTAAAGACTTTTATCTTATTTCCCTGTAGTCTTTGTGTTGTGATATTAAGCTACCCTTCAGCCTTCTCCAGTATGTCATGTTCTCTGAATTTCTGATCTTGTTCTTCCCTGGGCTTTCTCCAAGAACAGCAACTTGAAATGCTGAGCCCCAAGTGGGACTCAGTGCTGAGTCTGACACTCTTTAAATGCAGCAGGATCACATCAGGTGTCTTACAAACACCTTGTTCATATGTGCTGGTCTGATTTTGCTCTTCTCACTTGGGCTGCTGCTGTCTCATGCTCCCTGCAGGACCCACTGTCACCTCCAGCTACTTTCCCACAGAGCAACCTTACTCATTCCCCAGCCAATGTCTGCAATGTTGATTTTTCCCAGCTCACAGAAGAGCCTTATATTTGTTCTTATCAACAGGTTTATTTCAGGTTTCTTCACCTTCTCAAGGAAATCATTCTTGCAGTTTGGTGCTGCAGGCGAAAATCACTGATGAAAGCACTGACTACCCCTAAACCAAGACCAGGCCCGTCTGAGGACTGAGCATGGGAAACTGCCCTTTCAATACCTTTTCCCAGCCAGCTGTGCCCTCATGTAGCCACACACTCACCTAGACCACATTTCTCCATTACTTCCAAGAATTCAAGAATTTCATGTGGAAATGAGACTAAACTCCTGTGAAAGTCAAGATTTAGCCCATCTTATCTTTCCTATGTCAGCCAACACAGAAATCCTCAGGTAGAAAATTTGGTTGATTCAGCTCTTAGCTGATGGCCAAAGCTGTCACTTACTGGTTCACTATCTCTGCTCTTGTGTTGTGTCACTCAATGATGTATTTGCCTGTCTTCAGTCTGTTTATGATCTGTTTATGTCAAAGGTCCCTTTTTCCTTTACTTCTGCACCCCTAGTCTTGAGTAAAGCTCAGGAACTTGGAAAGCCACAAAGATTCATTTGGGAAAAAAAAAAAAAAAAAGGAGGGAAAAGAAATACTCAACAACTACATCCTCAGAACTCACATGTTTATCCAAATTCATCTGAACCTTCTGGGGACAGTGACTTTTTAGGGTAAAATGAAAACAAGTTCAAGTGACTTTTCCATCCCTGCAACAGTACAGTAATTCCAGCCAATCTGAGACAATTTTCCAAGAAGATTTCCTGCAACCTCACAGTGATTAAAGGAAATAACATTGTGAATAAAGGGACATTCTTCAAAGTCAATGAAGGAGCCACAAACTGTACATTCTCACAGAGGGCCGGAAAGCGCCGGCGCGAGGTGGATTTTGCGGTGCGTGGCCCCCCAGAAGGAAGAGGGTGGGCTGCCACTCCGTCCCTCTTCCCCAGTCTGGGGTTGTGACCGGGCTTCTCCCGGAGCAGGGGGTGAGGGAAGAGGGTCCCCAGGCTCTCCATGCTTGTGGCCAAAAGGCTTGGCCCCACAAGCTCTGGCTCCCCACCCCCAGGTGAGAATTCGATAGGTTTGGGATCAGGTGGCAAGGGGCAAGAGCCCAGTGACCCTCTGAAATCCCAGAGTGACTATGCAAAGAGCAGCGTGCCACCACGGCTGTTTCATGCCACAACTCTCTTCCTAGGAACCTCCCCATGCCTTGCTTTGCCTCACTCAGTCCCTCAGTGCCTTTGCCTGGGGTTGACACGGGAAGGTGAAGGGGCCCAAAGAGCCGCTTGGGCAGAGGCCAGAGCACTCGGCTGCCATGCTGGGCGAGCGGGGTCCTGCCCACGGCCACCCCTGTCCCTGCGGGTGCCCCGACACTGGGACCAGCCAGGCAGGGAGGAGCTGCACTCCAAACGGCCGGGCAAGGGCACTTCTAAAAGCCACCTTGTTAGATGAAACAAAGAGAAGGGGGTAAGGAGGAAGGGAGAGGAGCTAGGGAGAAAGGTGAGAAGCCCTGACAGCCTAAACACACAGGCTGCAGTTGATGCTGCGTAATAAGGGAATTAGCTAATGAGCTTACTGCGGCACAGGGACAAGTCCTTTAGAAATATCATGGCCACCTGGGGAGGCTTGCAGAGGAGCCAGGCGGCCTTAATCTGCAGTGCTGGAAAGACAAGCCCCCTCTGCCCCTCCCCAGCACTGCTTCCTCCCTGGACACAGCATGTCCCGGGGTGCCACAGAGGGCCGACACAAATCCAACAAGAACTGGGCATGAAAAGGATAGTAAAGAGTGGGTTTTAAAAAAAAACCAGCTCGTGCTCACAGCTGATCTCAGATGTCCGTGCAGTGGGGATGGGGCTGCTTGGGGACCAGTGTGATCCAACTGCCCCTGGAGAGCCAGCAGGAGTGATTCCAGAAGTATGGACTGCCTTTCCCTGCACCGGCAGCTGTGACGGACATGTCAGACAAAACCAAATAACTCCAAAATACGGATTGGGTGGTTTTTTGCAAATCGTCCAAATACAGCCTTTTAAAATCTGAGGCAAACACAAATTCATATATAAGTGCCTGTGAATGTGCTAATTTGAAGGGAAAGTGGGTGAATCTGATGTTGAAAGTCACTTAGAACAATGCAAACACTAAATATACAAATACTCATCAAATACTTATTTAGAAAGTGGCTTTAGACAGTGAACAGGCTGGATTGAAAAAAAAAATTATTTGCTGATAAATATTGAACTCATTGAGGAATTTGGACATGTGGCAGTATTTGCATGAATTAGAGAGGGGGAAGTATGAAAGCATCGAAGACAGAGCACTTCTCCAGTAGAAAAAGGGACAAGCAAAAACCTCAGCCAAAAATAAGACTCCACTTAAAAATTAGTCTCACACTAGTGAAGACATGACCAAACCCATGTATTCACTGGAAAAATGTAAATTGATGATTTTTATTATCATATTGAGGCAGAATTATTATTAATGATGTAGAAAGGAAATTATATAACTTACACTTATTCTGTAAAAAAAATTGCTTAAAATTTTCTAGCTCAAAAATAATTAGATTGACAACTATTCTATGGAAACCAATTTCATTTAACTTTTCAATGGGATATTTTGAAACGATTTTTTCCTTTCAGTTTTCTAAAGCAGAAAGCTGTTTGAAATTCGAAGGCATTGTGTTTCCAGGTTTTCCTTGTCCTCTTTTTGTGCGCTGCCCTGAAGCTGCTTTATGATGGCTGACGTTCGTGCTGGATTTCCTCCTCTTTTCTGATCCTTTATTCCTTACTCCAAGCTTTACAAAATTTTAGCATTCTTGTAAAAGAAAAAAAGAAAAACCCTAAATGCAGTATCGCTTCCTCAGCTACTGAAGAGTTGTTACAATAAAATAAGAAAGAAGAAAAATCTGTCAACATTTAAATAATTTTTCAGCTGTAGTAGAAACAATTATGCCTACTCAGAAAATGGTGGGACCTGCAGCAAAATTATTCTTGATTTTTTTCTGGGGTTTTTTTGTGTGAAGATTTTTTTCTGAAATACTTTAGTTGGGTTTTTTTGGTTTTGTTTTTGTGCTTTGGATTTTTTGTTTGGTTGGTTTTTTTTGTTTGGTTTGGTTTGGTTTTCAGTTTTTTTGGAGGGGTTTTTTTTGTGGTAGGGAAAAATCAGGGTCTGTTTTCTGGGCTGCTGCTTTCTGATTAGTCTTGACGATTAAGGCCCTGGGGTCCCAAACACCTTGGGGATTCAGCTCCCACACTGCTGGCTGGGGAGTGAAATCTCTTGTCTGCTGCACCAGGAGCGGCAGCTTCTCCTGCAACCAGACTGTCCAGCAGAAGGGCTGACATTAGGGGGAGCGTGGCTGCAGGGCTCAGAGGTGACACGAGCCATGGGGATGACCCCACCGCTGTGGCGGCAGGAGGTGTGTGGGGCTGCAGACACCCTGGCTCCACACTGGGGAGATGCCAGTGCTGGGCACAAGAGCCTCACACACCTGCAGTGTGGAAAAAGAGAGCAAAACTGCCACAGCTGGCATTTGGGAAGGAGGGTGGGACATTCCCTTGCCTTTCCAGTTGGTCACTGCTGCCCCAGCACTGTCCAGCGCAGTGAGTGATGCCCCAGGTGACCGCCCCATGCAGGGACCGTGGCCCCAAGAATCGCCCCTTGCCGGGCATGGTGAGGGGGGGGCCGATGGAAGCAGTGAACTCAGCCCCTCTCTTTCTGAGCAACAAACAGGGTCTTTCCACAGCTCCCCGCTCCTCAGAGTGTCCACTGCGGGGTAGGGCACAGCCCCACACTGAGGGCGGGGGACTGTCACTCCACAGGCACGAAACAATAGTCAGTGTCGATTATTTATTTTCCAAATAAATCAGCGGGTCCTGCAGGAGAAGGGCTGGAAATCGGCGAGTTTAGATTAGACCCTCCCCAAACCCCGGCTGGGCCTTGAGCCGCTGTCAGGGCTGCAGAGAAACAGCAGCGAACTCTCACGCAAATGGCCTATAAAAAAGGCCCCTGTCAAAGGCACCTTGACCTGCAGGCTCGCTGTGGTGCTGAGCTCCCCGTGGCCCTCCCCTCCCCGGGCCGCGCTCCCCTCGCATGATGTATTTCCCCTGCCTTTTTTAGAGCTGCATTATGTTAGCTCCAGGAAACAGCCTCTTCCTTCTTATAAACACAGCCCTGGGTTACTGACCAGCGGCCCTGCCACTCCACAGCCACTCTCTGTCCATCCATCACACCTCGCTGTCACCCTGGCAACATATCTCTTGGACCGGTCCGGCTCCAGGGATGGGAGAGGCAGGAGGGGGGGATAAGGGGGGGTCACATACACAGAGCACAATTCCAGCCTGCTGACTAATTCCCTGGAAACCCTGGGGCTGCACAATGAGAAAGCCTTTCCGAGGGTTTCTGGAGCGTTACTGGAAGGTCAGATGAAGGTCAGCGCAAGGACACGGCTCCTACTTTCCCCACCGTCAGCAAGGGCGGGTGCGCGGGGCGGACGTGGGTGAGCCGCGGGGGTACCACGGGTGCACGGTGGGAGGGATGTTTGGATGTTTGGAGAAGGGAGCCTGGGCCCAGGCGGCCCTGGGATGCGGCACAGAGCCCACTCGCCACTGCCGGGCGCAGGAAATGTGCCTGGGACGGGGCTGGCGGGCTGTCCTGGCAGCCAGACAGGCGTCAGTGCTTCCAGTGGGACAGGGCACGGCCAGTGGTGTGGCCTTTCGCCACCCTGGCGAGGGAAGGGAAGAATTACTTTGGCCCCATGCGAACTCCCCAGCACCATTGCTATGGCCCCAGTGCCTGCAAACTGCTGGCCTGACACAGCATCGCTGCACGGGTCATTCACAGTGCAGGATGGATCCTGGGGGAGAACACCAGGATGGGTCATGGGGAGAGCATCCCAGGCGTGCTTGGATACCCATGGTCTCCAGTGTGCTGGGACATCAACAGCACAGGGACAAGGCAGGAAGCATATCAAGAGGTCCAGGTTGTCTTGTCAGTGCTGGCACAGGACATATTTTGGCTGAGCCTTTGAGCCATCCAGCCTCTTGTATGCATGGGTGAAGCACAGCAACCACCTCAGGAGGGGTCCAGCGATGTCCTGCTCCTGGAACACCACCCTTGTCCATCCCCACCTGTCTGTCCTTCATGTTAAGCCATTGTCTCCAAGAGGAAATGCCATTTAAAGGCAGGTATTTCAAAAGAAATGGGAGATCTCTACTCTCTGAACAACACAGCACTTCACTTCTGCCTGTTCCCTGCGTAAAGCTGGGAGTCAGGTTTACATAGGGATAAAACAAAAAAGGCAATGCTTTTAAGGACAGATCTTCACAAACCCAAACCAAAGCCCCATGAGGGCAAATCCTTTCTAATCCATGCTCTTCCTCAGAGGTGTAAGTGGAGTGGAAGGGTAGAGGGGAGGGATTTAAATCTGGAAAACAGTTCCCCATCTCTTTGGTCTGGCAAAGGGCCCACTGATAGACTAAAAACAAGTTTGCAGAGAAGCCTGTGTGGGATAATCCAGCTATGGCCCCGGAGGGGATGAGAACAATTAGGAGTCCTCTCTCAAGTCTCCACTCCAAGATAGAAAAACAGTTTATAGTTTGGTCCAGAGTTGTTGTTAGAAAGTTCTGAATCATCAGGATACACTAACAATTTCTGCACAGTAATTGCCAGGGTAATTCATTAGGCAGACTCAGAGATAAACTATTAACAGAAGCTTTCAAATCTCCTACCTGCCTTCCCGTGTGCAGGACACAGGGGCTGCCCTATTTATACAGCAGCTGTCGGTGAGGATCTGGGTTCAGGAGGGAACCACATGAGCAGCCATGGCTAAATACAAAAAGTATTTCAAAGGAAAACAAAAGAATGGGTATTTATTAGACGTGTGCAGGCCAAGCACATCCTCTGCCTTTAACCTTTCCAGGCATGGTAGTCAGCCAGGGAGCAGTTTGCCTTCACTGCCACTGAACATGCTGCAGTCTCCAGCCACAGCAACCATTCTACCTCCAGAGAAAACCCACCAGAGCATTGGAAGCTGGCCTGCTGTGGCCTCTGGAAGGATAGTGCAAAATGTCTTTGGGCTGAGCCTGTCAGGCTTTTGACCCATATTTACCCAGAAGAGACAGAAATTATGAGCTTCCCCAGCCTCATCTTCACCCCTAGCCCCCAAGTGCAGGTTGTTGTATGACAGAGGATATTTGTGTCCAATCCTCCTGAGCTGGTCAGCCTCAAATTACATTTGGGAAGATGAAGCAGTGCAACAGCCACTGGCTGTGGGTATCCCTCAGAGGAAATGTCAGCCCCATAGACAAATGCCAGCAGAGTTGAGGAATGCCACCACACAGAGGCCTGTGCACCACCCTATGTATGCGCCATCCAAGGTTGCAGCATAATTTCTGCCAAAGTGGTTCCTGCATCGTTTTTCAGCTCAATTTCCCTGAAACCACTCTGGCAAACCCAGAGCTGTGTACCATTCCTTTCACAGCTTTACCAGCTCCAGGGTAGCCATGGCCAGGATGGATTCATCTGCATGGGAACAGCCAGAGGAATCTTGATTAAGAAGGGAGAGAAGTGGGGACTGGCTGCCAGGCAGATGCCCTAAACAAGAGTAGCTTATCAGCTCCGTTTCCAAGATGAGACATCTGTCACCACCTTGCACAGAGCCAGCCCAGCCACTTGCTCCTCACCGGCATGCCTGTACAGAAGCATGAGGGCTTCCCTCTCCCTGAAGGAAGCCACAGAAATAGCCACCATATAAATTTGCAAAATTTCTTCTAGAAAATGCTTTGCTTGGGCTAAGAAAAGCATTACACCCAGAATGCTTTGGGGGACAGTGCTGGACAGGAGCAGGAGGCAGCATGCAGCTGCATTCCCAGCCCCCTGTGTTTGCCAGCGAGCTGGCCCCAGCACAGGGAGGTCTCCAGCCCGGAGGAACACCAAGTGCTGCGGACAGCAAGGAACCACTCCGCCAGCACACACGCAGCAAAGCCCGACACGGTTAATCCCTCCAGTTTATTATGTAATAAAACGCTTTCCAGACCTGTTAAAATTTAATTGGTTTAATCTTAATTGTTCCATTTTCTATGGCACATGGAAACACAGAGCCTGACCCTGCCACTCTCGTGTGAACTGTCCCGCGGGCTGTGGTGGGAGCAGGATGAAACCCGCTGACCTCAGCGGGATTACACGCATGAATCAGAGCGGCAGGCCTGGGCTCGGAGCTGAAATCCAGCACCGGGCAGGTCGCCAGCACAAGGCCCAGGGTCCACTTAGGCTCCACTTAAGCGCTATGGGATGCAAGTGGTACGCAGGCCTGTGGATGCGAGCGGTGAGCAAGCCTCGTGCTGGGCCTCTGCTGAACGATGAATTTCAGCTCAGCTTCTCGACCTCACGGACACAAACACACAGCAATGGCTTCTGAGACACGGAGCAAAGGTACTCCCAGAAAGGCTGTGGGGTGTGCTCCACCAACAGGGTGGTGTACGTGTGCCTGCAGCAGTGTCCTCCTTCTGCTGCACGGAGGACCCTCTCATCGCACAGTCAGTGTGATTTATGACAGTTTCCAATCCAGAGGAAGAGGTGTTTTGCTACCTTCTGCACGTCCACAGTCATGGGACTGTGTTGTGCAGCAGGGTAGCTTTGTGAAGCCTGGATATCCTTTGTGCACAAGAGATGCCAAATAAAAGTAGGCAGGAGGGGGTCCTTGGCACTGGCATTTCCTATCCTGTATTGCCTTAGACGAAGGATGATCTTTACCTGCTTCTGCAAGTTGGCTCTCACCAAGCTCAGCAGCATGTCAGCCTCAGTTTCAGAGGTCCATCTGGCACTGAAATCAAGGGCAACCTCCCCTTTGGTGTCCAAGCCTATCGAGCTCCCCTTGCTGCAACGGGCAGCACCCTTGCATTTGCTGCTCTTGTCCCCCAAAGTGCTGAACACTGAATGTTTCACACAGCTACTGGTATCCCTCAAACCAACCTCCCACCTTAAAAACATATGTGTAGGATGCTAGAGTCTGGTTCTGACCTTTAGAAAACACATTTATTTTCCATTGAGACTTTGTTTTGGGATGTATTTCCAAGCCTGCATCCCCGCAAGAACTGTGAAGCAAAAGTAAATCAGCCAATGTCAATGGAGCAACAAAATACTGAAGAAAAGCAGATATTTGCAATGACGTATTTCTCAAGAAAATGGGTATTAGTTGGGTGGTTCTTGGCCAAACCAAGCCAGCTGTTCTGAGGATCTGGAGAGATGCAGGCAGGTGTCAAGTGGCACACCCGAGTGAACAGGATGGTGCAGGCACTGCCCGGGCACAGATGGGACACAGCAGTGGGAAATGGAGCCAGCCTGTTGCTGGGTGAGCATGCTGCACCCCCTGCCTGGACCTAGCTCCGCTGCCCGCAGAAGCCCTCTCCTCTCCTGAGGAATACAGATAATGTTTATTTTCAGAGTTGTGAAAAAGAGCCATTCCTGTGCAAGTGGCAGGGCAGGGATAAACGCCATCCTTTCCCCCGGGAGCCCTGACCAGGTGGGCGCATTCAGGGAGTGAGTCCAGGCTGGGAGCGGCCGGCGGAGCCCTCCCGTGTGCGCTCCTCACGGAACCCCTCAGGACGCGCCCGCTGGGCACCGTGAGGGGCGCCGAGGCTGCGTGCGAAGGGAGCCGGACCCGGGAGACGGCGGAGCGCCGTGCCGGGTCGGACAGGACAGGACCGCAGGGTCCGCTGCCGGCAGGTGACCGAGCCGTGCGGAGCCGGTGCGGGCTGCACGGGACGCGGCCCCACCGGCAGCCCCGGCGGCGGGTCTCTGTCCCGAGATCCGCCGCCTCTCCGCGTCGCGTCGCCGGCCCTGCCGTGCGGGGGCGTCCCCGGCCCGCTGCGGTTCTCACATAAATCAGGACCGAACTCCTGGGAAAGGGCCATCCTTCACCGGGCGCTGCTGACAGAGAACGAGAACCAGACGGGCCCTGAGATAAACCACGGCGCGCAGCGTTTACACAAGGGCAGGCTCTGTGTAAATAGAGCCGGGCGCGGGGGGCAGCTCCCGGCGNCGCGGTGTGCGCGGCCGCAGCGGGGCTGCTGCTCGCTCCCCGGGCCCGGGGGGGAGGCTCTTGGCTCTCTTGGCTCCGCTGCAGCATCCGCACGGCGAGCTCCATCCATTACAATAATCCCCTGTCTAAACAGAGCGCAGGAGCGGCCGGGACAACAAGGCCCTGCTGTAAACAGAGCTCAGGGGACGCCGCTAATGATATAAATAAAATAACCATTAATAGCCCGGTGACCCCAGCCCAGCCGGCTTGGGAAAGCCCTGCAGCCGCAACCCGGGCTGAGACCCGCTGGCAGGTACCAGAGCTGCCCCTCTCCTTCCTGTACCTTCGCACCGCTCGCCCCGGTCCGGTCGTGCTCCTCGGTGCCAGCCGCCTCGGTACGGGCACGGTCGGGCCCGACCATCTCGCTTCCCCGGCTTTCCCAGCCGGGAACGCACCACCGACCCGCCTCCACTGAAGAGGGCATGCTGGCATGGGGGGAAAGCGCGGGCTCAGTTACCGCACCGGGAGACTGGCGGAGGGTGAGGCGGCTCAGAGAAGCCCTGCCGCGGCTTGCTCCCTCCGTCGGACGTGGGTTCCCCGAGCAGTCCGTGTGGCCGGCAGTAGAACAAATGAGTGTGTCCCAGCGGGGGAACCACTCGTACCACCGGGGAGAAATCCCGATGCGCCCTTTTCGGCCCGACCCAGGTTCCCAGCGCCCGCAGGCCGCGCACGGCGATCGGCCCGTCCGGGATCCCTTGAGCGCGATGGCGCCAAACGAGCCGGACCCTGCCGGGGTGCGGCCCCGGCCCTCGGCACGGCGGCTGCTGCTCCCGCAGACGGACGGGCAGGCGAACATCGGCGGTGGCCCGGCAGTTCTTATGGCCGCCACCACCGAAGGCACCGGCCCTTGAGGCTGTTCTCCCCGCCGGGAAGCTCGGCTGCAGTGGAGGTCGCGGGGAGCGCGGCGCTGTGCAGAGCCCGGCCTCTCGCCGCGCTGCCACCGGGCCCCACGCCTGCACCTTCCCGGGCCCGGGGCCCCGAGGCGGGCGGGAGTGGCCCGGGACGGTGGCGGATGTGTAACACTGATAAGGAGCTAGTAGTTACTAATTATTTTCGGGGTCCCGGCAGCGACGCAGTGCCGAGCTTCTCTGCGCACCGGCGGCACGGGGCAGAGTCGGGCCCCGGTCAGGCCTGCTTACTGCGGCCGCCCTTCCCCGTCCACCGTCCGGACCGCAGGAAGGCGTCTCCCACGGGGAGCGGCGAGAAGAGACAGAATCGTCATATTTATATGGCGAGGGGTTTGAAGCTGCGTGGTGGCAGCGGCCCGGTGCGCCGGGGGAACGGGCACGGGCCCCGCCGCGGGACCGGCAGCACATGAGCTGCGGCGAAGTGCGCGGGACTCGGGCTCCTGTCCTGGGCTGCGCCCCCAGTGAATACGTCTCTGGGACGTGAAAAAAGACGAAGATATGAGGGCACCGACAGAGCCGCTAAACGCCGGAGCCGCCGGACGTTAACAACGCGAGAGAAACTCCCGGGAAGGCCCCGCGAAGCCCCGGCGCCGGGACACTCACCTGCCCGGCGTACTCGCCCGGCTCCGGTGGCCTCCCCTCGTCGCCGATCCAAGCCCTGCGGGGCAGCAGGATTTTAATCACAACGAAAAATCTCACCAAAGACCCCCTGCCCCTCCCTCGGTGCGCCCGCTCCCCGCGCCGCGGCAGCCCGGAGCCCGTGCAAAAGTCCGGGAGCCGCGGGGAGGGCCGAGGGGCCGCGGCACCCCCGCATCACCGCGGGGCTCGGCCGGTGCCCGGCGAAATCCAGTGCCCGGGGACTTTTCAGTGCGGAAGAGCTCGGCAGGCTCATTCCGTGCGTCACCCGCCGGCACGGCGGCGAGGTGGCTCCGCGGAGCCGCTGGCCGCCCGTTACCGGCGGGAGAAACGAAAGATAACGAAACGAAACGAAAGAAAACGAAAAACAACGAAAGGAAACACCGACGATCGCGGTATCGCGCTCCCCACCTAGCCCCGCGTTACCGCGGTCCCGGGCTGCCCACCCGGCCCGGCCCGGTCCGCCCCGACTGGGCCTGCCGGCCGCAGGCTGCGGGGGCCGATCCGGCGGGGCGAAGCGTGCTTTCCCCTGGGCGGACGAGTGTCGCACCGGCTGCGGCGAGCTGGGCCGGCCTGCAGACTGGCCGATCGCGAGGATATTTGCGGGGACACCGGCGTAGGGACCGGAGGTGCAGGGGGATGCGGAGTGGGTCGGCTACGTGTACGTTGCATGGCTACGGCCCGTCCGGGACGGCGGGGTCGCCGTCGGCTGCGAGAGGGGTGCGGGGTGGCGGAGGCGAACCTCCCCTCCGCTACGCGTCCTGGGCCGCGGGAGGCACTTGCGGGGCCGTGCTGGTGGGGCGGGGAGGCCGGGCCGGCGGGGCCGCACATGTCGACCCCTCCGAGCTGTGTGCGGGTAGGGGCCAGCGGGGCGCGCCCGGGCGGGGGTCCCTACCTACCTACACGTGCTTAGCACTGGGGGGCGCGGCGGCGGCTGCCGCGGCTCTCTGCGGGGACCCCGACCCCGGCGCACCGTCCCCGCGCCCGCCGGGCGGGTGCCGGGCCGGCGGGGCGCTCTGCGGGGAAGCAGCCTCCCCGAGTGCAGCCTTAATACATTGCTATTTCTGGCCGGGCGGCCGGAGCCGGGCAGGGGGCCGGCTCTGCCTCCCCCTCTCTCCAATGGCGAGGCCGCCCCCGGCCCCTCCTTGCCGTGACGTGCCGGCCCGGGGCAGAGGAGGCTCCCGAGCCTTTGGCTGTCCCTGCAGAAGCTGTAACAAAACGCAGACCCCCAGCGCCGAGCTAATGGAGGCAACTTAGACAGAAGCAGGCGCGGCCCCTCGTCTCTCGGCGCTGCCTGCTCCCCCCGCACCGGGCGCGGCGCTCCCCGCCGAGCAGCCGCCCGAGCGCCGCCGGGCCCGCGGGACTGCCTGGCCGCTTGCGCTGCCCCGATGATGTTACCGAGCCCCGTCACCTCCACACCCTTCTCTGTCAAAGACATCCTCAACCTGGAGCAGCAGCAGGACCCGCACTATGGGGCCCAGCTCCCGCACCACCTGGAGCACCACTTCCACCCCGCTGCCTGCCTGCTGGCGGCCGCCGACGGCGCTCGCTTCTCCGACGGCGAGGAGGAAGAGGAGGAGGAAAAGCTCTCGTACCTGAGCCCCATGGCAGCGCCCGGTAGCCAGGCGGACGCGCGGATCTCCGCCGACAACTACGTTCACGCCGTGCTGCGTAGCTCCTGCGAGGCTCCCGGCCCGGGAGAAGAGCTGGACCCGGCGGTCCGAGACCCAAGTGAGTATCGGCTCTGCCGCGCTCCCCGCACTGCACCGCCCCGCCGGGACGGGCCACGCGCTGGCTTCCCGTGGTGCGTTCCCAGCCCTCGGGCATCGCCTCGCGAAGCCCAGGTCCCGGCGCTGTAGCCCGCCCCACGTCCCTTAGCCATGTCGAGCTGGGACAGGCACGTCGCGGGGCTGCCACCGCTCCTCCGCGCCTCGCTCGCCTCCTCCCTGGGTAGTGACTCCGCATGGCCCCAGTCGGGAGGTGCCGGATCAGGCCCGGGCTCTGCAGTTTCGGTAGCGGAGGGGGAAGAACGGGTCGGGTTAGGCCAAATCCGCACCCGCTGCGGCGGGGCCCGGCGGCGGAGCAGGTGCTCGGCGCTGTGCGCGACGCGGCCCGGAGCTCTCCTCGCGGTGCCGCAGCGGTAACGCCGCAGCCGGCCCGGAGGTGCGGAAACGTGCCCGGCCCCGCCGCCCGAATCGGGCCCTCACAAACACAGGCGGTGCCGGAGACGGCCGGTCCCAGCGCTCCCTCCACCGCGGTGCCCCGACGGGCGCGTAGCGGCGCGGGGTCGGCCGGGCGCGGAGCTCTCGTCCGCCGGTGGGGCCCGTCGGGAGCAGCGAGCGCCCGGCGTCGGTGAGGCGCACCCATGACCTGTTCTCCCCCATACAGAGAGCTGTGTTTTGAAGAAGCCGCTGGACGCAGCGGAGAAGGCGGAGGAGACGGAGAGGCCGAAGCAGCGGAGCCGGAGGAAGCCGCGCGTACTCTTCTCCCAGGCGCAGGTCTTCGAGCTGGAGCGTCGGTTCAAGCAGCAGCGTTACCTGTCGGCGCCCGAGCGGGAGCACCTGGCCAGCAGCCTCAAGCTCACCTCCACGCAGGTGAAGATCTGGTTCCAGAACCGGCGCTACAAGTGCAAGCGGCAGCGGCAGGACAAGTCGCTGGAGCTGGGCGGCCCCGCGGCTCCGCCGCCGCCGCGCAGGGTGGCCGTGCCCGTGCTGGTCCGTGACGGCAAGCCGTGCCTCGGCGGGTCGCAGGGCTACAGCTCTGCGTACAACGGGCCCTACTCCTACAATGGCTTCCCCGCCTACGGCTACGGCAACGCTGCCTCCTACAACCCCGGCTACGGCTGCACCTACCCGGCGGGCACCGGCGGCGCGTCCATGCAAGCCGCCTGCAGCCCGGCGGCGGCCGCCAGCCCCTTCGTGAACGTGGGCGGCCTCGGGG
>VYZP01031499.1:5015-47900 GCA_013400635.1 Hypocryptadius cinnamomeus | reverse complement strand
TCGTCTGCTGTGAAGCAGTTGTCATCCCACAACACCTGGTAGTGGGAGGGCCGGCTGGTTCCCTGCAGAGAACAGGTGAGCAGTCAGCTGGAGAGCAACAGCAAGGACAGAGGTGGTACCTGCAGGCTGCACCTTCCAGCAGGCACTGAGGAGTCAGTGCCAAGCAGGCACCGACACACTCTGAGTCTGCCGAGCGACAAACAGAAGTGACTTTTCCCATGGGGACAACTACAAGGATTTAGTCGCACAGCCTGAGCACAGCAGAGCTGACATTACCTGAATTCCTGCATGGCTACAGAGGTAAAAGTCAAATTCAGAGGGATGTGTGATGGTGCTGTCCACAGTAGTGCCTGCTGGTACGTTGCCACTTTTACCCACCTAGTGAGAAAGGTTTATTATTAGTCCATGGGCTTTTTTGGAAGTGACCCCAAAATGCTTTCAAAGGTAGGCTCTATTGAAAGCTGCTGGAGAATTTACTGCTCAGAAAGGTGAAAATATATTAAGGTCGTTTACACAGGAGGAATGAAAATGTTCTCTGTGAATTCATTTTTAGAAACTTCGCCAAATCCAGCTGGTGTGTCATCAGAGGAAAATAAAACCCTTGCCAGCACCATTAAAACTGCAGAGTGGGATAAAGCCTACACAAGTAATTCAGGATCTGAAAATGCAGGTTCCTGAGATAAATTTATTTCGTACCCTTGTTTGCTCTCACATCCCGGAGATCTGGGTTTTTAAGCAAATCCCAGATCAAGTCCTTCCCTAAAGAAGGTTCCTCAGCTGGCCTGTGGATTTGTGCCACAGGCACATCTTAGATGCACCTGGAGACAGAACAGGGAACAGAGTGAACAGCCAGGTCAGCTCATCATCAGGAATCGTGAACTATAAAAACCCAGGATATATCTCCAGATACACAAATACTGGGATACTGAGCACACCTATTCCAAAAGGGGGAACAAGCTGTTCCATCTGATGTAGAGCAATAAAAAAAGGAGGAACTGGTTATTTTGGTAGAAAAAGCCTGTTACCACTCAGTACTGCTGCTGCTTTAGTGGGCAAGACGGATCCCATCCCACTGAATCAAACAATCCCACTTTCCTGTGCCATCACCTCCCCCTCACAGAGTCAGTACTTGCCCTTTCAGTTTTGTCAGCACAGAACAGCCTGGTGTGATGCCTTTTCTGCACAACAATGTAGGTTATTCCAGGTCTATAATCTTCTTCCAAACTGATGCAGGCCTTCCGGATGGCGATCAGCTCTGGCCAAGCTACCTACAAGAAGAACATTTAACTATTATGTGATGAATTCAGTAGGTATTTGATTATTTTTTTTTACCTGTGTACAAATGCCACGTGGTAAGGGACACGATCAGACGGGTAAGTGTACATTGTGCTTGCCCAGGACAATTCAAGGAAACTTAATTTTTCCAATAACAAATATAATCCACACATAAATAAATATATTTTTTCAATCCCTTATAATCCACATAATTATATATCAATCCCTTTCATAAGCAACAAAAAATGATGAGATATACCTGTTTCATCTGTCCTTCCGACACTCCTCCTCTGTAGTAAATGATCCTCGTGGGCTTGAAACGAGTGGATTTGTAGAACTGGATCAACAGCTCCCTCACCATGTTGGTCAGGTCCTGGATCACCTCCTGGCTGTAGAGCAGCTCCTGGGAGGTCTCCTGGCGTGAGGTCTGCACGCGCACCGTGGCGCAGTAGCGGCTGGGGTGCCCGTCCATGCTGCCCACCACGGCCGCGATGGACGGCTTCTTCCCATCCCCGGCGGGAGGGTGAGTGACATCTGCTCCCAAAAAGATCACTGGCTGCTGGAACACCGAGGGCCTGTTGGATAAGATTAATGTTTATTAGTTAGAATCACAGAATTCCAGAAGGGTTTGGGTTGGAAAAGGCCTTAAAGCCCAGCCAGTTCCACCCACCCCACCTTAACCTTGGTTGCTCCAAGCCCTGTCCAACCTGGCTTTGAACACTTCCAGTGATCCAGGGGCAGCCACAGCTTCTCTGGGCAACCTGTGCCAGGGCCTCACCACCCTCACAGGGAACAATTCCTTCCTAATCTCTAATCCAGACGTACTCTCTTTCAGTTTGAAGCCATTACTACAGTCCCTCTCTGGCCTCCTTGTTAGCCTTTTCGGATACTGGAAGGTGCTGAGATTTTTTCTCTTCTCCAGGCTAAATAACCTCAACTTCCTCAACCTGACTTGAGAGGAGAGGCGGCCTCTTATCAACTCATAATAATAAATAAGAACGGCAAAAAGAAAGAGGGCCAGGAACAAAAAAACATTACAGCTGAGGAAGGTGCATCCAAAGCACTGAACAGAACTAAAACCTGTGACAGTCTTTAAGGGCAAAATTCTCTGCCTCCAGCACTTACAGTCCAGAAAGAACAGAAAGTGACAAGGACAGGATCAAAGGCAGACCAAGTTACAAGCATTGATTCCAAGTCACTCCTCCTCACTCCTTCTCTTTCAATTTGGACACAAAGACAGGATGCTTTTGGAGGTGGCAAGAGGAAAAGGAACACTGAGTGAATCCAAAGGCAGGAAAGAGACAGGAAAAAAACCTTGGTGAGTTTGGTGGCTCTGACTGCTGGATGGCTCTGACTCCCCTTGGCTCAGGGCTTACTGGGAACACTCCAAATGCAGACATATCCTCCACTGTCCACTACAGACTGTGGGAATTTCTAAAGCATGTTCTTTTTTGAAAAGTATCATTTTAGCAAACACAACAAAACAACACCATTTTCCTTGACAATGCAGACATTGCAAAGAGCTTTTGATTGAATCTCACCTTTGATGAGGTACCAGCACATTGTTGATTCCTCCAAGCTTGGCGTTGATCTTCAGACACAGGTTGGACAGTGTTTGTGGAGAGGTTTTGACCACGTTCTTTACCTGAACACACTGTGTGGCCATGCCTAGAAGAGTATCTCCAACCCGCTTGACTTCAGCTGTGACAGAAAATAAGGCAATGGTTCCTGCTTGCTCTTATTTTTTTCAAATATTACTGTAATTCAGATCCTTGAAACTTCACTGACAAAGGTTCAGTTTGCTCTTTGGTAATACACAACTTCTCCAACCAGGCCTGACAAACCAGCTCCAATCTTTTTAAAGAGAACTCATCACCTCATCTGCCTCCTTCCTGCCACCCACTTGCAGTACAACTCCTGATCACTTTACAGCCCCTTCTCCATACCGTACACAGGCGTCTTCCCAGGCAGAATCACCACGATGAGCTGCAGGCCAACATAAGTCAGCTTTAAGTGTTTGAACATGGGCTCCACGCTGTCTGCACCCTGGGCGTATTTGCAGAAGCAGGGCTGGCCCTGGATCGGCATCCCGGCGTCCTTGGAGATCTTGCGCAGCTGGTCTGTGAAACTCCTGAAATAGAAGTGGGTTTGTTCTGGTCCTTTCACTGTGGTTCACTCATCAGTTTTATCAATTAGATCTATGCTATTTCTGCTATTTCACAGCACTACAGCAAGTATTTTTTAGCAATTCTATTCCCATCAGGAACTCACTAATATGACTCTAATCCTCTCTGAGGAAGGTCATCAGCTACTGTAGTGTTACAAGCCTTACAGAAACAGACATTTGAGATAAACATCCTGAGGCAGCCTCCCAAACTAATACTGATGCTCTGGTAAATTTTCACTTATCCACATAATTTATCTGAGCATTATTGCAACCATGACTTTTACCAATCAGTGGTTCACAGAATCTCTTTAGGATTCTGTAGAATAATTTGAAGGGCAGGGGAAAATCAATTTATACTACACATCACCCTTCAGAAACATGAGAAAAATACACCTTGAAATAGAATCCTAAATAAATAGGAAAATACTTACTTCAGCAAGTCTTCCCTGCATTGTTTTTGAGGAGCAAAACAGGCAACAGCCCAAACTTTAATCTCAATGCCAGCATAGAACTGTTTCCCTCTCATGTCCCACACGCCTTGGTTTGGTGTGGCCACAGTCTTGTTCTAGGTAAAAACGAAAGGCAAATTACAAATCAAGTGCTGCTCTGTTTTGACTGTAGCCCACCAGAGGAAGATACACAAAACACCTCATGAATTTCAAAAACCTCAGGATAAGGAGTTTTACAAGACATGGAAACTCACCCTGCCTCCATACTGCAGCATTGGGGCTGGCAGAACTCTGCCTGTCAGCTCTGTCATTTCATTATGGACAACAATTCCAAACTCCTTCAGATACGGATCAGGCCCACCAACCATACTGTTACTCTTCACCTGGGGACAAGACAAGTACTGATATCACTACACTAAAGCTTCAGGTGACTCTGCCCTCTTTGTCATCAACAGCCTTTCTGTTTAGAAGGATTTGTTTTAACCAAAACAGATTTTCTAACTTCTCTCTTGGTCATGCTGCTCAACATCACCTGCTCCAATGCTCTGGAAAAGCCACGAGAAGTGACACAGACTGTGCAGCTGGAAAAATACTCACCAGTCTGCTGATCTCCTCCTGCCTGTCTGGGGCAGACCTGGCTGTTGCTTTTATCATGGTTGATGTCTGATTGTCTGTGAGCTTCTTGATGCACCTCTGGCCTGCCACGATGTTACACACCTGCAGGGGAGCAGGAAGAGGTGCTGTGACACCGTTTAACAGAGGACACCCCACAGTGCAGGACTCAGATCCTTACCTCCAGTGGCAGGTACGTGTGTTTCTGCTCCTGCCCCACTTGGAGACAGGGCAGGTGAGGGTATTTCAGCTGCAGACTGTACTTCTGCTTAAAATACTGAGCTACTGTGCACTCCATGGCCTGCCCATTCTCCAGCTGCAGAGGGAACCTAGAAATGACATTTGTTCTGGTTAGACTTTGCCAGATTTTTTTAAAGAAAAAAATGGTATGAAAAACCTATCCAGACTACCTTTAGCAAATCTCTATTTTCCTTAGTTACTGGATCTCTTCTTTATGAAAAGATTTTAGACCATATACTGAATTTCTTGTACTTTAGCTATTTTAAAAACAGGAGCTTTTGATAACTGTATTTAAAAGCCAGGATATAGCTCAGTTTTCCTGGGTTGAAAGAAAAAAAAAAGTAGTCAAAACCCACACTATTCCTCTACTCCACTAAGACTAAACATTCCTGTAAAGCCACACAGCTGCTTCACCTCCAGAGTCAACTATTCCTGCATAAAAAGTACACCAAATATATTCCAGATATATTTAATAGGTTGTAGATTTTAAGAACTGTCAGGCAGTGCTTGATACATACGTCTGGTGGCTGGCTGGTCGCCGGGTAACGTTGCAAACTCGGTATTTCCTCTTCATCTGGCCACAGTGGGTCACCTCTACTTTTAGACCTGAAAACCCAACAGAAAATAAATTCAGGGACAGGAATCACCTTTGAAGAGGATGAAGGCAAAAAGGAAAACAGCCAGTTCTCCATGTGTTTTGCGAATATATTACGAGCAGGTTTCAGTATCTTCTTGCAGCAGCTTTAGGACAAGCTTTTACCTCTGATTTCTTTGGTAAACTTGACACGCTGGGAGTCTGTCAGAGGTTTGCTTTGTTCACTGATGTTCTGGATGTCCAAGACCTCGCACATGAACTCAATGATAGGCTGGGCACGATAGAAAGCAGTCGCTGACACTAAGATAAAAAGACAGGACAATTAACTGGGAAGCACAAAGAACTCTGTTACATGAGTGAGACAGAATCTCCTACACACCATCGATGTTGAGCATCATGTTCCACATGGCAGGACGGACTGACTGGTGGAAGCCAAACCAGACCTCCCTGCCTCCTCCCAGGGGGTGGTAATAACCTTCAGGAGGGGAGAAAAAGGAGCGACCCACAGGGGTGTACCTGGAAAAAATAAGAAAATTAATACTCTGATCATTTCTTTCTGATATACTCTTTACATTCACACCTATAGTGTTTAAAACATGTTATTATTACAGCATGTTATAACTGTCAGAGCTGACTGATGGCAAGCACACAAAGCCTTTTCTGACAGGGCAGCTGGAAAGGGTACAGCAAAATCCTGTTAGAAACATGACCAGCAGACACAGGTCTAGCTCAGATCACATTTCCCTATTCTAGTGCAAATTTGTAAGGCAAGTGTTGAATTACATGGCTGTATCCCTCATCCCTTCTACCACAGGAGTGTAATGGGCAGCAGAGCAGCAGCAAGGAATAACAAACATAAATGTTAAGATGGATAGAAGACATATCCAGTCAGGGAGGCCCCACAAGACCCACCTCATGGAGGGAAGGTGCCGTGTGATTACATCCAGTGCCTGTACAGAATCTTCAGGAACTTCATTCAAGTGCCCTGCCAGAGCTTCCAGCAGCATCTGAAGGCTGACGACTGACACCCACTGAATGGAAACCTTAAATGTCTGGTCCTTCCCCTCTCCTGGAAGTGTAACCTCCATATCCACCTGCCATAGGCACAAGAAAATTAAGCACGAGCTTTTGTTATGGATTGCAGACAGACACAACACTCAGCAATGATACAGTTTTCTCCTAGGCATCCTTTGACACTGTATTTTTGATTATTAGTTTGTGTAATGACCTTAAAATATTACAATTGGTTCCCTCAGGACTTTGAAAGTTTGTCATTTATTCATCTGAGAAACTGCACTGAAGTATCTTTAAATGTAAATTTTAAGCAGTGATTAGTATGGTGACATCAAAGCTCTGAGAACAGTGAGTCATTTTTTTAAGTCAGCCAATTAATAGCAAGATGTTTTGTGAACCAAATGGGAAGGCAAGAAAACCTTTTGGTCATAAAGGAGACTCTCTGAGAGACACAAATCTCAGAGTTCTGGCACAGCACTTGGGATGATTCTCACACCCCACAGCCCAGAGGGTAACTGTGAACTCATCCTGGACATCCTCCAAGGCACAACAATGACCAGATCCCTCGGGAGATCAGTAGATGGGGGGAAGTTTTGTTTAGAGCTGGGGTGCACATGCAAGGCAGGAACAGCTGATCTGGTTGTTCCAGGAACACAAGGACATATCTCCACAGCACAGCTAAACCCAACCAGAGTCATCATCAGCTACAATGACTTTATCATTCAGCAACAGAACAAGAGTCAGAACGGGGAAAAGGGAAGTTCCCACTAGGGTGAAAGAAAAATAGTCTCCTTGCAGCTCTAAGAGCAAAATGTAGTTCTCATGTCTCGTGATATTCTGTATCTGAAGAAGTGGGAATTAGAAACCCAAAGACACAAACTTCAGTAAAACACCAGTGAGCTCCCAGAGTCCTTGACTGGTCCTGTCTGTCATTTCCAACACTACACCCATAGGAGTGACAGTATTTTGGGTTTATGTCAATAAAAGAACACTTTTCAAATGACACTGTAACAGTTTTCCTGTGGAAAAGTTAAAGCAACACTTACTCTGTCCCTGCCAATGGGTAAGGGGTGTGCTGTGTACATGTTCCGCTTCCCATCGTACCCAGGCTGCCGATCCCCAAATATCTGCATCTTGAAGTGCCTCACCATCGTGTCCACCACCTCCCTAGGCAGTGATTCATTAAGTGGAAGAACAGAAAATTCAGTAATGGGCTTACACAATTTAAAATTATTTTTTCACTTTTCCTTAAAGGAGAAAGATATGAAAAACAGTAATGCACGAAAGCACCCCCAGGTCACACCAGAAGCTGTGAATGTCACCTCCAGGTTAAGACACCCAAGTGGCACACACAGGTGTCTGTACAGGTATCTGTGCTGTCAGCAGAGCTACAGCCAAAACAAGCAAAGGAACCTGGAGAGGTGTTCTCACACAGGAGCAGACACAAGCCTTGGGTAGGAGAACTCTGTGGATTGATCCATGTGTGGACTCCACAATCTACAAGCTGAAATGCCTCTCCTCAGCTGCTACATGTGTTTGTATAACAGACTATGGAACAATTACCAGGGACATTGACTTCCAGACTGTAAAATAAAACCAGCTGGAGGTCAATGCTCGGTACATTTCCCAGAGCCTTCCAGATTACAGGCCAATTGCAAGAATATTACAGTTCACTGAAAAGCAACTGCTGACCACAGTACAAACACAAACAGGCCTTCAGCAGATGGAGAATTCCTAGGATGCACAGCTTCCTTACATTCAGATATATACACTTAATTTAAATCAATAAACCTTATATTAAGTAACTCCTACCTGTTGACTCTTCGGGGGCGTTTCTCTGGTTTGATATCTACATCATAGTGATAAACATCAATCTTGGGGATCTGAACCTGGAAGTGGTTGGCCAGGAGCCGGATGGGTTTCCCAACAGTGCCCAGGCCTGGGCGACGGGGCGGCTGGAAAAGGCTGGTTGGGGGCCCTAGGAAAATCAGATAAACGTGTGTGAGATGTGATGGCTCACTCCATGCACCATTTGACTGGGCAGGAAGAAATCTTAAGCTTTTTGAGGCTGCAAACAGGCATTCAAAGAGGCTCAGCTTTTCAGCTGCTCAGAACTTCAAGGTAAAAAATGTGTTCCCTAAAGCATAGGTATAGGTATAGGTAGGTGCCATAAATAATTCTTAAAATTTGAGTGGCATTTATTCATGACCATGGTTAAGAACTTCAGAGAGTTCTGAGAGGGAATGCAACCATACAGATATTATGTATTTTCATGCAATGCAAAGATAAATAGATCCCTACCTCCATTTCTAAAACAAACCAACAGCCACAAAAGCCACATTTTGTCATTGTTTTCACTACAGGCTTAAAGTTCAGACGTCAATGATCCAATTTAAAATTCAAACATAAGGACAGGAGTGAGGAAAGGTTTAGGCTTTCCTCTAAATAGAAGGATAAGGAAGAAAGCATCAGACAGGTATGGACTCCTACAGACATGGAAGAGATATTTTACTGGGACAAAAGAAGAGCTTCAGGAACAGATCTAAGCAGGAAATTATTAGAGGCCTGGAAGCATTACTCACATGCAAGCTGGTCACTAGGGAAGCCTTTAGTTACCCTCCTCAAAGTGTTAAGATCTGAGATACCATGTTAACGAGATTAAACTGACTATTTTTTAAATCGATCAGAGCCTCAGCTGACACTGCACATAAAGCAAATGACATTGGTATATTTTCATGGGTTTGTCTATATCTGAGCAAGGCTCAGTGTGATCAAAGTGTCTTCCCTCTGTTGTAGAGTAGCAAAGGAGAGGGCAAGCACTCTCACTAGAATGCAATAATAAACCTATCATAAAACTTAGGGCAAATTTAGCACTATAACCGGATAGCATCCATGTGAGACAAAATCTCAGAGTTTGTACCAGGAGAAAGGAGAGGTAGGTGACTCCTATTTGAGTACACTTCAGGGTGCAGCAATAAACTTTAGCACAACCATCAACTAAAGCCAGGACCAAATCCCAGGAGATTCCACACTGGATTTAAAAGCCATCCACTGGCTACTGCATTACCAAGTAAAATTACCAACCTAAGTACACCAGCCCTGGAATATTTTTAAGCAGAAGGAACACAGAACATGTAAGCAGCTGAACACCACTGCCGTGTCAGCTCTGCAGAGCTGCAGTGGCAGGGGGCTGGTGGGGACAGACACCCCACAGGACACGTTCCTGGCTCCACACCCACCTGACAGATCATGCTCCGTCACGGTCAGAGCAGTTGTGGGGTGCAGTTAGTGTTTAAAAAAAGTTACAGTTTGTTGTTTAAAAAAACTACAGCTGTCTTGACAAGCGTGAATCATCGAGGGCAATCAAAGTTTGCTGTGCTTATTTGGATACGAGAGATGATCCATTAATCCCATGCTAATTAGTCTGAAGGAAGTGCAGGCACTGACCTCCTGCGAGAGATTAAATGACAACTATATTTACCCATTTTCCTCCCTTGGTATTGACAAGTTCTGTAAACACGCACAGCCACGCTGCCCTCTGTTCTGACCAAAGGAAATAAAACTTACATCTCCTTCTTCCTAAAGTTATTTCTCAAAGGATTCTAGAGAACCAGCTACAAACTGTTTTCCTATTTGAAGCCAGGCTGCCCTGGCATCACAGGATTTTTATCTGATCAGCCTAGGGTTGTAAATGCCGTTATATTTTAATTTCTCTTACCCCACAACCATTATGTACTAAGCACCTCAACCGAATTGCTTCAGACAGGAAGAAGTTTTCAAAACTGAAAGAGAATCTGCTTCTCCAGCTGGAACTCAGGGAGGCCAGGATACATCACACACATACAGCAGGCTCTGAGTCAGCCCTCACTACCTCAAACTCTGGATTCTTCTGGAATTGCACCTTTGTGTCAATAAACGTTTCCTATCACACCAAAATTAACATCACTTCGCTTATACCAATCGTTTGAATGGGAACTTGATGGGTCAGGTGTACAGGCCACTGAGAGCTAGAAATGCACCCTGCAGGCATTTGATGGGAGAATAATCATGGAATAAGACACGAGCAGGAAAGGAGCACATGCAAAAACCCACCAGTATATAAGCGAAGTTTGTTAAAGAAATAAACAGCCGTATTTTCAGACAGCGTCACCTTAAACTCTCAGAAATAGCTCAATGTCAAATATAAAACTTATCACTGCACAGGTTGCAGGGCGCGCATCGCTGTGACACCACAGCCCTGCCCGTCCCCGTCCCCTCGCTGCCGCTGTCCCGCTCCAGCCCCGTCCCGTTCACCCCGGGGAGGGCGAGGCGCGTCCCCCGGCAGCCCCGGCAGCAGCGGGGCCGTGAGGGCATCCGCAACCCCCACGCAAAGTTTCGCGACCCGCTGCGGCTCCTCCGCGCCGGGCAGCGCCGGCGGNCCGCAACAGGTGACGGCTCTGAATCACGGAATCGCAGAATATTTAGGGTTTGAAGGGACCTCTGGAGATCGTCCAGTCCTAACTCCCTGCCAAAGCAGCGTCACCGGAGCAGGTGACAGGGACGCGTCCGGTGGGTTTGGAATGTCTCCGGATAGGGAGACACCACACCCTCCCTGAACACCTGTTCCNAGAGGGAGACTCCAGGGCCTCCCTGGGCCGCTTTTCCAGTGCTCGGCCACCCTCAACATAAAGAAGTTCTTCCTCATGTTAAGGTGAAACACTCTGGTTTTGTTTATGGCCATTGCTGCTCATCCTGTTGCTGGGCACCAGCGAAAAGATCCTTTTCAGCGGTGCCCAGCAACAGGGTGAGGAGCAATGGCCATAAACTGAAACACTTCCTCAGCATAAGGATGAACTTTCCATGAGGGTGGCCGAGCACTGGAACAGGATGCCCAGGGAGATTATGGAATTTCCCTGTCCGGAGAGATTCCAAACTCACCTGGACATGTTCCTGTGTCACCTCCTCTGGGTGACCCTGCCTTGGCAGGGGCATTGGACTGGATGATCTGCAGAGGCCTCCTCCAACACCAACAATTTTGTGATTTGGTGAAAAGAGTCCGGCACCGTTCTCTTGGCACCTGCTTTGCAGATATTGGTGTGGATTGATGGGATCCCCTCTCAGCCGTCCCTTCTCCCACAGTCTGTCCTCACCAGAGAGATGCTCCAGACCCCCATCATCTTTGTGGCCTCTGCTGGACCCCCTCCAGTATCTCCTTGTCTTTCTTTTCCTGAGGAGCCCAGAACTGGACACAGCACTCCAGATGTCCCTCACTAGGGCTGGCTGTCAGGATTCTCTCCCTGACCTGCTGGCTCTTCTCAGGGTGCATCTCATGCATGTGGCCCTTCCAGAGCTGCCTCAGAAGAGGTGAGAGCTGCTGCCCCTCGGGCACCAGGAAGGAGGGAATTGTCTGTCTGTACCTCCCCTGTTCTGTCCCAAAACCCAACACCTGTTTGCAGGTTTAATAATTAACCCAGAACTCCAGCATGCTCCGTTACAGCTACCCCGATGGTGCTTCCCTGCCCACAGTGGTGCTGCTCCAGCTTCACCAGTCCTCCACTGCTCCCCAAAACCAGGGAATTCTCCCTGCTCAATTGATGACACCCTGAATAACTCCCAGTACCAGCTAAACAGCCTCAGTGGGGTTTAAAACGCCTGACTAAACAGGATTTGTACAATGAGCCACAGCAGTGAACTCTCAGGGTTGTGACCACCAGCCCTTGAGGTGCTCTGTGGGTACAGAATGGCTGAGGATCCACGAGGGCTGCAGATCCATGAGTGGCTGGCACAATCCTGGACACCACCCAGGAGCTGCCTGGGAAGCATCGGGGGTGGGAACCCGCGGTGTTCCACTGACCAGGGCGTTCAGCTCCCGAGGAGAACCTTGCCATGCCCATGTCCCCTTATCCTCACAGACAATAAATGTGTCCTCTGTTAAAGAGACAACACTTCCAGCCATGTGCCATTAAATAAAGGGCCTAGGGACTTTTTGCCTTTTTAAGCAGTTTATGCTATTTTAGTGAGCTGCTCCCTTGTGCACCTCCTGGGTTGTTTAACCAACAGCTCCCTGCTGACTCACCAGAAAATCAGAAGTCAAAACATTTTATAAATAATAAATGCCGAGTCCATTTTATTTGCCTTTTTTAACCTGTGGGGCTGATATTTTCCAAGTTGAAACATCAAACTATATTTTAAAATGAAATTAAATCTGAGATTCTCCTATAGATCTGAGATTCTCTCATAATTCCCTGAGAGCAGCTGATGAACACCTGAGGAAAAAACCAGTTTTACCAGACCAGTAACAAACTCCACAGCATCTGGCAACATTTCCATGCTATTATTCATCATATCTATGTCTAAAAAAACACGTATGTAGGGCTACACAAATAGTACTTTAAAAAAAAAAAATCAAAGATACAATCTCTGTCTCAAGAAATCTGCAACACAAAGGCTCAGTCCTGTAAGATGTTGAGTATGATAACTAAAGCCTTTATTCACTGCACTATAAATTCAATTAACTTGATAAATATTATACACATAGTGAGACAACCCCACTGCCACCCCAGTCAGAACCCTATTTCTCTATGTTAACCCAGCCTTATCTTGAAAACAGCCACATTTCCAGGGTCAAGACTGGATTTGGGAATGACAGATCAGAGTTATGACAGGATTATCTCTGAGGATTTCCCTCTAAACACCTCATGTGCTACAAGCTGGGGGAAGGAGTATGTTGTTCAGTAAAAAACAAATTCCTAAACTAGCTTTCAAATGTCTTAATATGGGGCTTGATCCAGTGCTAAAAGTCTGTGTGACATTTAGAACCTCCTTAATGGCAAACATTTTACCTGTTCCATGGCTGCCTCTGCGTGCCAGGTATGAGTAACAACCCAGGAACAGAAATTACCTAATAAGGCCAATCTTTTTGTCACCTTTTTCTTGTCAGCTGACTCTGACTCTCATCCTGACGCAGCCATGAGAGCGCAGCCCTGAGGAGGTGTGTTTGTGCAGAGCCAGCATCTGTCCCTCTGTTACTAAACACTAATTATTAAATTAATTACTGTAGCTCCTGCAGCAGCTAGAAGAAAGCAGAACTGTGGTATTTGTAGTGGGTTTCATGGACATTTGCTTTTCTCACTTCCTTTGTTCTCAGGCTTGTTGGCTCCATGTGAACTGTCATGGTAGATCAGTCTATCTGCTCCCTGTCCCTGACAAAACCATAACAATAAAACACCCCAAATAAAAAAATAGCCCAAAACCTGACCAAACACCCTAAAACACTTTTTATTTTTTCCTTGCCTTCAGTGATAGCAGATTCCCACTGGGTGACTTGGAGGGAAATGTATTACTGTAGCAGTATGTTCTACAAAGTAATTGTAATTATGAAAAAAGTGCCTAACACCCCCAATTGTAGATCAGAACCGGGTCCCTGACACCCACCCCAGCTCAGGGCTCTCCCTCCCCCTACTTGCAAAAGAACTACAGAACTAAAGGAAGCAAAAATGGATAAAGTAGAATATTTTCATACTTGGATTGATTCTGTACTAGAGTATCCCTGTATGGGCCATTCAACTTGAGCTTGGACTTGATGATCCTTGTGGGTCCCTTCCAACTTCGAATATTCTGCAAAATCTGTGAAGTATGAAGTGATTTCTATCTGTTGAGTAGTTCTTCACTGACTTATGTGTTTTCAGTAAATTTTTCTGGCTTCAGAAGCCTTTCTTTTCTTCCCTTAAAGAGCATTAAGCAGCAAGGTTAAGTAAAGAAGTTGTTAAATAACTACATAATGAGACTTGATGACTTATGAGAGGTAAACTTAAAATATTTTGTATGTAGAGAGAATATTCGGAAATTTGAGGGAGAAATTGAAATAAATTGAAAGAATTTACCCAAAAGGTTTGAGCCTTCATTCACCTAACATGAGTGGGGTTGGCTCAGAGTGTGTCTGTACAGCAGCCAATGGAAAATGCATGTATTTTATTCTGTAAATAGGACGCTGCTGACAGTAATAGCTGTGTGTATCTAATATCCATGAGCTCGACTCGTTTGCTCTCCCTGGCACAGTCATCCAGAGACATGACATGTAGCATATCCCGAAGATCAAAATGAAACATAGGCTCTGTTTAACCCATGAAACAACATGAAATGTTTTGGCAGCAGAGCCCGGTCCCCACAATGGCGATAACTAACAGAGCTGTAAATCCCTGGGCCCTTCACGGCGCCTCCCAGCCCCTCACTTCTCCTCATGTCCCCTCTCGTGTCCTCATGACTCCTCTCAGTCCCCCACGTCCTGCTGGGCCTCCCACGTCCCCTCGCATCCCTTCTCGTCCAGTCTCGGCCCCTCACGTCTCTCTCACTCCCCCTCGGTCCCTCATATCCCCTTGTGTCCCCTTGTGTCCCCTCACATCCCCTCGTGTCCCCTCATGTCCCCTCGTGTCCCCTCGTGTCCCCTCACATCCCCTCGTGTCCCCTCATGTCCCCTCGTGTCCCCTCACATCCCCTCCTGTCCCCTCCTGTCCCTCGTGTCCCCTCACATCCCCTCCTGTCCCCTCCTGTCCCTCGTGTCCCCTCACATCCCCTCCTGTCCCCTCGTGTCCTCTCATGTCCCCTCCTGTCCCCTCACATCCCCTGATGCCCCCTCATGTGCCCTCACGGTCCCGCCTCAGCCCGGGCGCGGGTAGCGCCCCCACCGCCAGGCGGCGCAATAGTGCGCGCGGGCGGGCTGAGAGCGGGAGCCGCGATTGGTCCATGCAGGGAGGCGTGGTTTCGATGAGCCCCGCCCAGCAAGGCGGTCATGGGCGGGGCCCGCGGCGCTCATCTGGGCAGCCATTGGATGATCCCGGGTCGGGGCGGGGCCAGGGCAGCGCGCGAAGGCTCGAAGCGGTCCCCGGGCGGCGGGAGCGCGGGCGGGCCATGGCGGCAGCACCGGTAACAACGGAGGCTTCTGTTGAGGTGAGTCCTGTCGCTCCCCTACGTTCGGCATGGCCAGCCGGCTGCTGACGGCGGAGGCAGCTAGCGGCTGCGTGGGGCCTTGCGGCTCCTCGGGCGGTGGCGAGGTGGAAGGCCCGGGAGGGACAGCGAGGGAGATGGCGGTTCCAGTAACCGTTCCGGTACGGTACCCTTTCGGATAGCAGTGCCGGTGGCGGAGCCAGTAGCCACCAGCCTCCGCTGCCTGCCGCCCTTGATCGCGGGCGGTCCCGCGCCGTCACCGGGCTCGCCCCTCCTGGCAGACTACAGCTCCCAGCATGCCCCGTGCCCGCCCTGCCGGCCGCGGGGCACGCTGGGAAGGCCGCGCTCAGCCGGTGTCCGCGGGCGCGGTGCATGCCGGGAGGGCTGCTGGGCCCGCGGTGCCGGCTCTGAATAAAATTAATAAATAATAAAATAACGAGTAAAACTCGTCCGGTCTGAATGCGATCACATCAGCCGATGTGAATTCTGTGCTTTTGCTATGCAAACTCACACGTATACTACCATATATGTGAATAGCCATTTGTATTGATAAATATGGTAAATATCAAGAATAATAATAAATATTACTAAATCTGCGAATAGCAACATTGATAGTTAGACTATAAGGAGAGTGCATGTGGATTTCATTGTGTGTGAGGGCTTAGCCAAGGTTTTGGAATGAATTTGGACACCAGAGTCAGGACTACATAAACAATATGTTACCCCATTAAGAAATATTTACCCCAGTAAGAAAAATGATATTTTGCTTTGTAGCTTCCACTGGCGGATTTGAACCCGGACTTGCAGAAACCCCTGGACAGTGACTCTGACAGCGGCCAGGGCAGCTGTGAGACAACATCCCCAGGTCCCCTTGGCAAGAGCACAGCATCGCTCGAGGACAGAGGTCTGTAACATTCCCATGAATTTTCTCCAACACTACATTTTTTGTTTCATAAATACCTTTTAGGAGATTGTCCCTGTTTGACTTGTAGGAATCCAAATTCTTCTTGTTGCTCAGAACGTGGGCAGGCATCTTTAAACCTCTGAAAAGTGTTTTATGAGCTACAGTAAGAAAAAGACTGAATGGGATGTATCTTAATTACTTATTCATTTTTTCCCTGTTTTGTTTAATCTATGTAGTGTGATTTTGGTTACTATTTCAAGGCAAGACACTACCAATGAAGGGTTTTCAGCTTTGCCTTTTTTTTAAAGGTTAAAAACCTTTAACATCAATTTGGGTTAATTAAATGCTGTTCTCTGGGGAGAAGTGGATTTTGGAAAGTCGAGTTTGAAGCATGAAAGGTTTTTCATGCTTCTATGAGAAGCTCATTTGCTGTGGATGGTGATATATGTCAAATTTAATGGTTGTAAATTTGGTTGTTTGTTAATTAACTTGTAGCACTTCAAAAATTATTTTTTAAAAATTTTTTTTGCCAGACTCAGAAGAAGAAATTTTTGTGCGTAAAAAAGCAAAAAACCAGAAGGTGCTTGAGGACAGTGAGAGCGAAGAGGAGGAGGATGGAGGCTCACCTGTGCAGGAAAATGCTTTGGGTGGAGACAAGGAAAATGGGGAGGAAAAGGAGAACATTGCTGCTGAAAAGAAGAAATCCCATCGGATCCGCCCAGCTCTGCTGGACAGTGGTGACAGTGACACTGGTGACCCACTGCAGGCTGAAAACCTTGAAACAGGCAGGACAGCTGGCTTGCCTGAGGGTGAGCTGGAAGAGGAGAGACCCCTAAAATCTGGGAAAAAGTACAGAAAACATAAACATAAACATGATGTTGAAGAGGAGCCAGCAAAAGAAGCTGTAGCAAAATCCAGGAGGAGAAAGGAGAAGGGGAAAATAATGGAGTCCATTAAACAGCTGAGGAAAGAGAAGAAGCCTGTGGCAGAGGTGGGTGTTTTGGCACAAATCCTCAGATAATTTCTCAACTAAGTTAAATTTATTATTGCTTGTGGTTATTCTGTTGCAGAGCTTCAGTGTTGTGTCCACATTCCTGCAGCAGGTTTGCAATCCACAGAGAGTCTAACTTGCAAAGTCTGCAGGTTCATTTCAATTAAATTGCATTAAGTTTGCAGTTTAAAGACCTACAAAACCTAACACTTGATGATTTAATGCCATTTTAAATTGATGTCAAAGAACCAAAGGGACTTTCTGAAAGGAGTCACACAAATAATTTATTCTTCCAGAAGGTGGGTGGTGGTGAGAGGTTTCCCTTCAATGACAGTGGGTGTCTTCTGGATGACAAGGACCTCTTTGATAATGGCTTGGAAGAGGAGGATGATCAACCCCTTGAGGATGAAGAGTCCCTAGAATCCATACGAGCAGCTGTGAAAAACAAAATAAAACAATACAAGGTAACAGTTGGCTGTGATACAGAAATGATTGTAAATATACTCTCTTTCAAACTGATAGAAAATAGGTTTAGATGGGATATTGGGAAGGAATTGTTCCCTGTGAGAGTGGTGAGGCCCTGGCACAGGGTGCCCAGAGCACCTGTGGCTGCCCCTGGATCCCTGGAAGTGTCCAAGGCCAGGCTGGACAGAGCTTGGAGTCACCTGGGACAGTGGAAGGGTCTGGAATCTGATGAAATTTAAGGTCTTTTACAACCCAAATCGCTGCATGGTTACTGGATCTAGCAGGAATTTGTAGCTGAGCAGATTCTAAAACTCTCTTTGACCGTGGTGGAGTTGTACTGCTGTGGTAGAAGAGAGGAGAGCCTTCTGAATTTGTTTTTAAAGATGGGGAGATGTGGTCCTGGCAAGTTATAATGCTGGAGTAGGAGCTTTGGAATCTGCCTTTGTGGGGTTTGTGCTGGTTTATGAGTACACTTGCTGGCTTTGCTGACCAGTGGTAGTTCTGTAGTCATTTGTGATGTGTTTGCCCTTGACAGTGCCAGATTATTGACAGCAATCATTGAATTTCTTCTTATGCCCTATAGAAAAAAGAACGTTTTCCTGACAGTGAGGGCTACAAACATGTATTTGATGAGGAGAATGAGGAGCCTGATTTAAAGGAGCCAAAAAGGAAGGTGAAGTCTTCATCTTTTTAAAGCTCTGGATTGCTGTTTGTCATGACTAAAATGCTTTTGTATGCACAGTGTGCTTTTGGTTTTTTTTTAAACTGGATGCCTTATTCTGACTCCTTGCTGTTTGAAAGGGAAAAATAAGCTATTTAAGAAGTAGAGAAAGAGCCCCATGTTTGTTTCCTGACTTCAAAACCTTTCTTTTCTCCCCCTAAGGAGCGGAAAGCAGCACGGTTGAGTAAAGAAGCCATTAAACAACTACACAGTGAGACCCAACGACTTCTTAGAGGTAAAACTTAAATTCTTTATATGTAAAGAGGTATGAACTGTTCAGAAATTCAGAGGAGAAATTGAAAGAATTTACTCAGAAGATTAGAGCCTTCTTTGACCTAGCGTGACTTATTGGGGGTTGAAGGGTGCTAGACCATTTTTATTGAAGGACCTGTTGAAGGTTTTTTTGTAACTAATGAAAATAAAGATACCTGTTATCAAATAAAGAGCTCAGATGACGTTTTAAATCTTCTCTCACTGTCTTTCTCTGGCAGAATCATCTCTGTCTCTCCCATATCACATGCCTGAGGCCAAAAGTGTTCATGACTTCTTCAAGAGCAGACCTCGACCAGCATGTCAAGGAAATGCCATGGCCCTGCTGAAGTAAGGACTTAAACCTTCCTCATCCCATTTTTTCATAAACTTTAAGCATCTCTAGCTTTTCTTTGGAGGATAACCAGACTTTCTTAGGCTCCTTTAAATCCATAAAAGTAGGAAATTAGGAGAATATCATTACTAACATCAGGCAATGCTGCTCTCCTCACAGAGTCATACTGTTGAAGTGATCAGGGCCAGGGGTAACTCATATGAAGGAATTTGCTGATGCAGAGTTACTTTAATGGGATTTAGGCTGTACCCCAATATTTTACTTGGACTGTTTCTTGTCTGAGTAATGTGTAGTAAAATACTGAAGCTAAGTAGTCACAAAATCCCCCAGGAATTTCATACTCTGGTACTGTAACCAGTACAAAGCTTTTACACTTCCTTAAGTTCTCACAAAGTTTTCCAGATTTCTGTCCTTCATCTCTTGCTACAGATTAATGACAGTAATTAGGAAATTGTTTCTTCCTCAGTTTGTCCTCAGCCTTATCTCCCTTTCACACTAACCATGGGTGGTATGTTTCTTTCTGCCTTTTTTAGGTCCTCTAAATACCAGCTGCCCCTAAATGAAGAATCTGCAGCCATTGGGAGCTTGAACAAGGATTGCAAAGATGGGCCAATGGAAGGTGATCAGTCAGCAGCTGCTGAACCAGAAATGAACCTGGGCAGAGATGTGGATGCTTCTGTGACTGAGCCTCTTGCTGCTGAAGGGGGGAACTTGCCAGAGGACTGTGCTGAGCAGGACAGGAAGGATTCTCATGCAGTTACAGGGACTGTAACTGATGATAACACAGAGGAACAGCAGCTCCCCAACTGCCTGAGCACTGACTGTGATGAGCAAAAGGAGAGTGAAATTCCTCCAGCATCTGGAGATGCCCTCATGGAAAGAGGAGAAACAGCACCAGATGTACAAGGGGAAACAAACACTCAACAAGTGGGGCCTGGGCTGGTGGCACAGCCTGAAAAAGTGAGGAAATCCAAGCTGGATAAACTTCGTGAACTGGGAATAGACCTGTCCATCCAGCCAAGAATCTGCTCTGACAGTGAATCCTTCATAAACCTCGATGAAGCTGATTCAAATAAAGGTATCACTTGTGTTGTAGTCCTAAGCAGTGTTGATCTGAGCTTGGCTGGAAAATCCAGAAATATTTAGGTGATAGAACAGTCAGGCACATTCACTTACATGTGTGGATTCTTTGAGATCTGTTAACAGAAATTTAGAATTGCCTGGTGGATGGGAGGCTGGGCTGGAAGTGAATTGAGGTCTTGTGGACAAATGGTAGTCAGTGGTAAGATAATTTAATATTAGCTAACATCAATGAAATACAAGCTACAGCAGAAATATTCTGTGGTGGTTTATTATTAGTTGAATGGAATAGTTTTGCAAATATTTTAGTATTCAAGATTTAGCTTTTTTAACTTAGCTTTAAACTAAACTTTGGGGGCAAGAAATGCTCAAGACCTACTCTTACTACAACTCTTAAGAGTCAATGCTTTTACATGCTATCACATTGATTTAATTAATATGTATTTCAAGAACTAGAAGCCCTGAAAGCACGTTTCTTGAAGCACACTCTCCAGACATCGAAATCCAAAGGGGAGCGGGCCATAAATATGAACATTATCCGTAAGGAAACAACATCTGATGGCAAAGAGGAGCTGAGAGCTGATGTGGTGCCAGCAGTTTTGGCTGCAGAGAGCCTGGAGGAAGCAGTCCACACAAAGCCAGGTGGGTGGGGGAGAAGAAGAGATGAGGATTGAATTGAAAAACACTTTTGTCTTTATTTTCCTCTCTCATGCTGTGTTTCTCAATGCTGCCCTACAAAATACAGGTGAAGGGATCTTCTTCTGTAAGATTACTGGGTATGTTGCCCCTAATGGATAGCCTTGTTTTATTAAAAAAATTCTTGGTAGACCACTGAAATAGCAGTGGCCTGTGTAGGACAGCCTCAGTCAGATTTTTGTGATTAATTCCTCAGATTTTTCATGCTTCCACGAGAAGCTGTGGCTGCCCCATCCCTGGAATAGTCCGAGCACAGCTTGGACGGGGCTTGGAGCAACCTGGTCTAGTGGAGAGTGTCCCTGCCCATGGCAGTGGTGGAAAGGGGTGAACTTAAAAGTCTCATCCAGCCCAAACCCTTCCCTGAATCTTTTCCTGTGCAGGTGAAAAGCTGCAGGCCCTGAAGGCCAAACTGCAGGAGGCCATGAAGCTCCGCAGGACCGAGGAGCGCCAGAAGCGCCAAGCGCTGTTCAGGCTGGACAATGAGGAGATGCTGGAGGAAGAGGAGGAGGAGGAGGAAGAGATGACAGATGAGTCTGAGGAGGAGGAAGAAGAAGGTGATCACGAGGTCTGTATGCAGCATTTCTCCATAACCTCATCAGCTTCTCCATTCTGCTTCCTTTCCCCAGTGGAATGGGACTTTTGTACACTACTGATTGGGGGAATTGCTAAGAATTCTTCCTAGAAGCTAAAAAATTGCTGTAGTTGGCACAATCAGCATTTGGCTTGTCTAAATTGGAATTAATGAGTGTTTTCTTTATTTGTCTAAACACCATAAAACCAAATAGAAGTGTTTAAAAGGTTTTGATGCCCCTTTCCCTTTTTATAAATCCTTGGCTCGTTGCTGGCAGGGCCAAACAGGTCACGTTCCTCACCTGGGGTAGGGTTTGCCATGGCAATAATCATTATATCTGTGCTGTGTTTGGGGATGTTTTTTAGAATTCAGAATTTCTGCTTGATGAAGCAGAGGAAGATAATGAAGATACAGAAGAGAAACACACTGAAGATGGTGATAAAGAAACTGACAAAGAATCCATTGATGGAGAAAAGCTGGAGAAATCTGAACATGGTGATTCTGTTCTAAAACATCCTTCAACTGAGTCTACATTGATGCTTTTTAAGGACAGCTCCTCAAAAATGGGGTAAATAATCCAAGCCTTAAAAGTGGTGACTGAGAAAATTTAAATTTGATCAGCATGTGTAGATTTTTTTATTTAAAGTGCCTTTTAAAGTATTTTTGTGTTCCCTTGGTTTTTTTACAATTTGCAATTAAATAAATTTAAATCCTAAATTTATTAGCAAATACCTTTTATGAATTGCAGATATTCTCTTCCTGATGAAAAACTGGAAATGGAAGAAACTGTAGACAAAGGACCTACCAAGTTAGGTAAAGTAGAATTATTGCCCTAGGTAATTGTTTATTTTTTGGGTTTTTTTTACTTAGCATATGTAAAAGTTTCTGTTTAAGATTGGTATTCAGTATTGCTGTTATTGTATCACCTGTATATACATACAGTATAATTTTAAAAGTTTAGATTGATGAAAAAATGGGTGGGCTTGAAAAAACTAGAGGGAAAAATACTGTTCAGAATAATACTGGAAGAAATATGAAATGTCAGAAGTCAATAAGATAAGTTACAACATGTAATATGCTTCCTCTGAGAAGGAAATCCAACACAACCACGAAATTAATTTTTAGCAAGGTATCAATGTTGCAAAATATTATTTTGAGGTTTTGCTGGATTACACACAGAAAATAAGTTAAGCACTATATTTTTTTTATTTCCAGAGGATGATGATTCATTTTCTCTACCAGCCCTGCCAAAGGAGAACAGCCACAACAGCAGCTTTGAGTTCATTGGCTCCATGATCCCATCCTACCAGCCCTGTAACAAGCAGGCCTCAAGGGGAGGGAGCTTCTTCCCTGCAGCAGGGGGGTTCAGGTCACCCTCCCCAGGTTTCTTCAAAACAAGTTTTATCAGCTCTGCTTCCAAGGTGAGATTCTCAGTCCTGGTCGTGTCTTAATGCTAACACAGTGGGAAGTAAATAAATGTGTTTTATCCTGATGGTCAGAGCTATCAAAAGAATCAACCCAGACAAATGCTTTGGTATCAGTAAGATTTCAGAAGAGCAAACTGCCCCTCGGGTTTGTGTCCACATTGGAATGGATAAAAATGATATTATAAGATTTATATTCTAAAGCATCAAAGAAAAGATGCTATAATCTGGCTTTTATATATGTGCATCATAAATATGGTTTTTAAGAATGCTTGCATGGACTACACAGCATCTGATGTCAGTGAACTCCTGTGGTGTGATGGAGCAGCATGAACATAATTCGATTCCTGCATGGTTTGGGTTGGAAAGAACCTCAGAGCTCATCTCATCCCATCCCCTGCCACTGGCAGGGACACTTCCCACTGTCCCAGGCTGCTCCAAGCCCCATCCAACCTGGCCAGCAACACTTTCAGGGATGGGGCAGCCACAGCTTCTCTGGGAAGTCTGTTCCAGGCCCCCTTGCATTTAAATTTAAGCTTGCTAAGCAACTTCTATATTTTTGTATTCTCTTGACTAGAGCTCAGGAAAGACCTCTGAGCCTTCTCTTCCCATAGAAGATTCCCAGGACCTGTATAATGCCTCTCCTGAGCCCAAGAGTTTATTTCCAGGGGCTGGGGAGTCAAGGTTTCAGTTTTCCCTGGAAGATGACACTCAAAGCCAGCTGCTTGATGCAGATGGGTGAGTGATGGGTGTAAAGGATGGTGTTTAACAGAGATAGGATGTGCAGACCAGCAAGATTTTTCTAACTACAGCCTTTCTTTCAGGTTCTTGAACGTTGGACAACACAGGAACAAATACCAATCCTCAAAGCATCAGCTGCCACTGGCTAGCATGGATGAGAATGCCATGGATGCCAACATGGATGAGTTACTGGACCTGTGTTCTGGACAGTTCAGCAGCCAAGCTGAGCACGTGCCAAACACCAGCAGCACCGAAAAGCAGAACATGGAGGAGCTGCTCAATCTTTGTTCAGGGAAATTCGTGTCTCAGAGTATGTCCTCAATTCTCTTTTCAGCTTTGCTGGTTACTTGATTTAGAAATTTTTAGCTGAGTACTGAATCCACATGTGGAGTTTTGTCTTTGTTGGGAGCATATGCAGTTTTATTTCTAGGGTGTTCTCTGACACTTTAAGAGCAGAAATAAGTTGCATCTTACTGTTTTCTGTAGCAGGTTCTCCAACATGGGCTTCTTCAGTGTCTTCCAAGGCAGAAAAAGACAGTGACATAGAAGATCCAATGGCAGAGGCTCTGGAGCTCTGCTCAGGCTCCTTTCCCACAGACAGGTTAGCATTGCTCTCCTAAAATTTGCAGAAGTTAATTCTGGTAGCTGTCTTGTTTCACTCTTAGAAGTGTTTTCTTGTTTAACATCAATTTGCTGTCAGTGAAAGTGTGCTTTGTTTTGGAGGTGAAGGGGAGGAATATTGCAAATTGCTCAGCAATTACTCTCTAATTGGCAGCATAAACTGTTTCCCACGGCTACTGAGAAGGGAAATCCTTTGTCTTACACTGATAGTGAAACAAACAGTGAAGAACTTTCATTAAACTGAGAAAAGATGATTAGAAGTGGGACTTCTTGGAGTCTCTTCTGGGCTGTTGCCAAGCTGCCATAATGAAATGTAAAGTTGGATACTTGGAGTTTTTTATTGACTAAATTGGAAAGTGTATGGCTGCCTGACAAAAGGATAGTGAGGCTTAATAAGTGGGAAAGTTAAGGGGATCCAAGAGGAATTTGAGAGGAGGAAAAAAATTGGAAAAATTAGTGCTTGTCCCGTGGTTTCTGCAAGTGAAGACCTGAAGTCTTAAAACATCAACTCAAATGGGGATTTGAGGCATTTATTGCTAAATGCTGCTGGCAGATTGTAGCTCTGAGCACTCACAGGGAATTGCTTGATAGCAGCTGAGGTGGGCGTTGAAATTTTGCCTTGATTTACTGGAGGTGAGATGAAAATGCCTTTCTCCCATTTATGTTTTCCCTAGGGAAGGGGAAGAAGAGGAGGAACAAGAAGAACTTGGTGGTTTTCAGCTTTTAACAGATGATGAGGCCTTTGCAAGTGAAGAGGTGTGAACTGATGGAGTCAGGCAGCTGCTGGATAAAATTGATAATTCCATTTATCTTCCTAGGTTTTTAATATATCCATCAATGCAAAGTACCACAACTTCCATAACAAGCTACTGAAACATTTTTCAGAGCAAACTTTGGATCATTTTAAAAATCTCTTTAATATAATGATACAGTGAAAAATGCAAATTCTCTGAAATATGCCTGTTATTTTAGTGTCTTGTTAATTGAAGAACAGACAAATCTGTTTTTACAAAGCAATCCACTTTCAGAAATTCCTTATTTCTGAAAACTTTCTTTTTGACAGGATGAAAAAGGTGAAGATAGTGCTGCTGAAGAAGCAGAAAGGAGTGATGAAGAAGAAGAACTGCTGAGACATAGACCAGGCTCTAAGAAAAAACTGTAATTATTCTTTAAAATCTTAATTACCAGAGAGAATAGAATATTAATAGCACTAGAAGTTTAGTTTGGAATTATTCCCTCTCTAGCAGATGTTTATATGGTCTGGTTTTTTGCCTTGGAGCTATCATGTTACATGAATTTAACTGTGTCACTTGTGGGTTATAGATGATTTCCATTATATATGGAAATCAAAAAGCCACAATAAAACCAGTGCAACATTTTTTTTTTTAACCAAAAAAAGGGATGCAAGAATATTGTTGTCATTCCTCATGTCTTAAGATCTTATTTTTCTAGCAAGAAAAGCACAGAGTTGACAGTTATTGCCATCATCTTTGGAATCTGGTGGATGACAATGATTTGGGGTAGTACATGATGCCAGGCTGTGTGTGTAAATGTGCAAGAACTCGAGGCTTGGTCTTTCCAAAAATCACATGAGAAATTAGGATACATCCTTAGGAAATGTGTTCATTTTATGTCAAAAGATAAATCTTGCTTTCAGAAGATTTGTGTGATGGCTGTTTTGCTCCCAGACTGAATTCTCTTGACTTTTTTACCTAGAAAACTGCAAGATTTCATGGAAGAGGAAGCAGAGCTGTCAGGGAGTGACGTGGGAAGTGAGGATGAGTACGATGGTGAAGACCTGAACGAGTATGAAGAAGAGATTATCGACGAGGAGCTCCCAAACGAGGCGGAATTAGGAAACCAAATACAGAAATTCCACATGTCAGTGCCATTCTCAGTAGATCTTTGGCTGTGTGAGGCCCTGGCTAGCCTGGACTAACCTGTCCCTGTCTCCTGTGCTGGCAGGAAGGCCATGCTGGACGATGACAAGCGCCAGCTCCGCCTGTACCAGGAGAGGTACCTGCTGGATGGGGACCTGCACAGCGACGGCCCGGGCAGGACCAGGAGGTTCAGATGGAAAAACATAGGTGACCCATGATCCAGAGCTGATAGAGGGGGAGAAAGATTGAAAACAAAGCTTGTGTGTGTGTGTGAAGTAGCACTTAGTGGTCCTCAATAAAGTATTTTGGGAATAAATTGGTGGGGGGATGATTCTGGGAGTTTTTTTGCCTTGTTTGGTTGGTTTTGGGGGGTTTTTTTGGTTTTTTTTACTAGCCTCCATTTTCAAAGTGAATGGCTGACTGTCTTGTTTTGTTGCCTAGATTTTGCTTCACAGATGGACTTGTTTCAGAGAGATTCAGATAATGAGGAGGAGAATGAAGAGTTTGATGAGACAGAAGTGAAGTGGAGGAAGGAGCGATTTGAGCGAGAGCAGTGGCTCCGTGAGCAGGTATGGTGAGCTGCTAGAAAGGCTTGCTCAGTCTCTGTATCATTGCTGGATGTGAAATTGTTTATTCCTCAAGTTAAACTTCAGTATTAGGTGAGATTTCTCAGCTGAATGTGATGCTGGTCATTAATAGAACAAGGATGGTGAAGTATCTAAGAAATTGCAATTAAAACATGGTTTTAACCTCTTACAGTAGAAAGTAAATAAAAATTAATTCATATAAAGAAAATAATTACTCAAAATACTGAATGAAATGTCCATTTGTAATATGAGTTTTTTCAATTGTCTTCTCTCTGCTACAGAAGGAAAAAAATAAAGAGCAGGAGGAGGAGGAAGAAGAAATTGGTGGAGACAGCGAATTCATGAAGCTGGCAAAAAAAGTGACTGCCAAGTCCCTGCAGAAGAAAGGTAAGTTTGATTTTTATTGAAGTGACAAGAAAAGAAGAGAGGGAAAGAGTTCAAAAACTGATGTTTCCCCCATGTCTCTGCCAGCCAGCCCAGCAGTGGTGGCACAAGGCACAGCTCTCTTACCCAGGAACCCATTTGAAGCCTTCAGACCTGCCAGTGACATCCAGGTGGGTACCAATCCTCAAAAATGGCATTTCCCAACACAGCCAAGTCAGCTGCCCCTGAATTCTGGGCTCTCCTGATTTGTGTTGCTGTGATGTGTGAGCAGAGAGTAGATTTTCTCTGAAGAGTAACTTACTAAGCTACCTGCCTTGTTTCCTGAGAGTGGTTTAATGCAGCTTTTTTTGCCTTTCAGATAAAAAATGGGTCACTCTTGAACAGACCTAAAGCTGTCCTTCAGAAGCTGGCAGCAATGTCAGATCTTAATCCAAATGCCCCTCGAAATTCAAGGAATTTTGTCTTTCATACACTTTCACCAGAGAAGAGTGAAGAGGCAAAGGAGAAATCAAAACCTCAGGTAAAGATTTGGGTAGCAGGTGGTGCCTGTTGTGGAGATTATTTGAATATACAGGCACTGAAATCTGCCAAGCAGTTAAGAGCACTGCTGTCTTAAATATTTGACATGACAGCACACAGGGAATATTTCTCTCATAACTCAGAATTTAAACTTTTTTCAATGACATATTGTGTATTCTAATGAATTTGACTGCCCTTAGGTGAAGAAGAGAGGCCCTTCTGCAGTGATAACATCAGCAGCAAAGCGGCCCAAGGTAGAAAGCTCAGATGAAACCAGTCAAAGCCGAAGCATTTTCCAGTACTTGGAGAGCTGAATATTCCTGTTTGGAGCCAGAGATTGTCTCCTCTTTGCCAGCTGCAGTTTATTTTGCCAATCTGCCAGAAATCACCAGGCAAGGAAACAAATGGGTGCCACCTCATTCACAAGTTCCAATAATTTCCAGGCAGTGGTTTTGTGCTTTGTTTTTTCTCAGTCCTCTGTAGCAAATGGGAGCACAAAATCCATTCCTGGTTTGGAATGAAATGCTGACTTGATCTTTCCCAAGCATTAAGGAAATTTCCACTGCTGTGGGCTGTCCTCACAGGTGCTGCAGAGGTATCAGTTCCACCTGGAAATGCCATTGGTGTGACAAGGAAATACCTCAGGTAGCTGAAAGCACAATAAAGGAGGAATTTCTACAGCTCTGGGAGAGAATGAAGCAGTGTTGGCCATGGCAGGACACTTGTTTACACTTGCAGCACAAAGTTTTAGCTGTGGCTCCCTCCAGTGTCTTATTTTCTTTAATGTTGAGCATTTATTAAGCTTCTCCTTTTTAGAAGCTCTAATTTATCCTTGAAATGTTTACTTTGTGGGAAAGGTCCCAGTCTCTTCTGAGGCAATATGAGAAGGGTTTCTTTCCAAGTTTTTATTACTGTTGATGTCCTTAAACTTGCAGATGGATGTGTGTGTGGAGAGGGAAGGATGTGAGTAACGTGTGGGAGAGGAAAAGGTTTGGGGGGGTTTATTTGCATTGGTGGGGGAAGTTGCTGGGGTTGCTTTGGTTTGCCCAACTTCAGGATGTCTTTAGCCATCCATTCTGTTGTTTTCATGGAAGCTGCACTCATCCAAGAGAAACCATCCATTGCTGAGCAGCCAGTAAGGAAAGGGCTGCTCTAGAATGAGGGAATTTATAAGGAACTGTCATTCACAACTATTCTAAACAGTGTGAGAGAAACATGAGCCAGAGTGTCCAGCATTCCTGATGTTTCTGATCACAAGCTGAAGGTGTTGGAGAGCAGATAATGGTGTCACAGGGTCCTGCTCTAAAACTAAACCTGTCTAGGACTGGATGTCACACACCTGAGGTGCTGACACCATCAGAGAAATGTCTGAGCTGTAAATTTTGTAACATCTTGAGCACATGCCTGGTGTGCTGTGTGTAAAATATTTTATTGTACAGTATGTTATAAAGAATTATGGTACTAATCGAAGTGCAACTTTACAATAAAACATGGTTTTAATTTTGGAGGCAGTTAGAATTAATTTATAGGATTTCACTCATGTCTTGGGGTTTTTTCCCCCAGTGTTTTTTATTTGTCTCTGTCTGTTTTTTCATTGCTGCCTTTTTTTTTGTAGCCACAACTCAGCCCTTCACTAGCAACAGCTGCAATAATATTGGAATACAACAAAAACAACCCCTTGTGTTTATTGGAGTGTGGATTTTCAACTCCTCAAGTCTTCCACTTGGGTTTGCATAAAATTCTTGGCCTGAAGAATATTTTTTTCCTGCTTCAATAGTGTTGGATTTTTTTAGTTCCTAGACAAAACTTTCTTTATCCTTGTCTTAAGAAGTGTCCAGTTCAGTGCAGCAATTCTGATGATTGGTGTACCTGGATTTGGGATTGGAGGTTTAGAGAGGAGGAATGACCTTTCCCTCTTCATTATCAGACTTTTCTTGAAGGACCATGTAACTAAAAGATTTCTGAGCACCCACTTCATTCTTTATCAGTGTTTCACTGATATGAAAGTTGTACTAATTCAGCCCAGCTTTGTTGGGTAAAAACATTCAAGCTCCAAACTTGGGCATTTTCTCTGAATTTTGCTCCTGCTCTGCCACTAGAGTGCAGCAAGAGAATGTGCTTGCTCTGTAACAGGGGCAAAGCAAAATCATTAAAGCTTAAACTGTGTCTTGACTCCAGGGGAAATTCTTGCCGTTTTCCATGCTCTGGCATTGCAAGGGATTAAATTTATAGAGACCTATAATTGCCACAATTTTGCATTAGAAAGTGGTAGTTTGAGGAGCACCTTTAGAGGATTGGCTGGGTCCTGGTGGTTTCCTGGCTTCTCCTCAGCACATGCTACCAGCCATAATGATGGCTTTTATTTTGCTTTCCCTGTAGAATTTTCCCTTTAAAATACATTTTCCTTGTTCCAGAGCCAAGGGTAGAAAAATACCATTGAGCTTGAAAAGCTTGTAAATTGAAATACAGGGAATGGGAAGGTTTCTGGCTGCATTTCCCCCACAACTTTGCAGTAGTTCAGGGTTTGTGAGTTGCTGCTGGAAACTCTGCATTGCACCCTAAAAATTCCTTGCCTGGGAGCATATTCCATGCCAGGGAGTGGGAGGAGGCCAGGGACAGGTTCTGTGGGAGCTGGAATATCAATGGGAGAGTTGAGCCATGTGCTGAGATGCTGCTGCTCTCATTGTCCCAGAGCTGGGGGCTTGGCCTGACCCTCACCTGTGCTCCCACCCCTGCCCTGCCCTGCTCCCATCCATCTCCTGGCTCCAGCTTTTCCAGGGCTGCCCCTCTGCTCCTGTCTGGCACATTAACTCAGCTTTGCCTTCTCATTTTCAGGTATTGATTGAGCTCCCCCCTCCTGGCATGGATGTGAGGCCACTGTGCTAACAGGGAGAAAAATCCTCCCCATTGCTGCTGGAAGTGCCAAGAGTGGGCTGGGAAGGAGGGAATGGCTCAGGTGGGGATCAGGGTCCTGCATCCAGGCACTGCTGCAGCTCAGCCTCAGCAGAAGCTGCTCAAAGGTTGGACTCTGTGATCCTGGAGGTCTTTTCCACCCTCATTGATTCTGTAAATGGTGTCTGCAGGGCTATCCTGGGCTGAAGGAAGAGCTGATTCTACTTTTTCCACTTCCCTCCCTTTTTTCTGCCCTAAGTGTGCCTTGGGATAACTCAGAGGAGTTACAGCTGAGTGTTGTGATTGGTGATGTTTGGGTTTGACTTTGGTGCAGAAGTGGCTGCAGCCTGAGATTTTCATCTCAGTTGGGCAGCTCTAATAATAATAACACCTCTCTGTGCCTCAGTTTCCCTTTCCCACACAGGGCACAGGAGGAATAAAACCCATGGGCTCTGAGTTCCTGATCCTTGACTGCACCACGAGAGCCTTGATAAGAGCAGTGCTGCTAATACACAACATTACCTGCTGAGTCTGCAGAGAGAATGAGCTTTTGGGAACCCAAATGATAATGGAGAATTTTTAAAAAGGGACTTAAAAGCAGAGGGAGGAGTGGCCCTAGGTGTGTGGTAAAGGTTGGCATTGCAGACACGTTTATAATCCCAGCTCCCGCCGCTGCACGGCTCCTCAGGGCTCAAGGCACTCACTGAATTATGTTTTCTTTCCCTTTTTTGCCAAGAGACTGAAAAGGGGAGAGAAAAAAAACTATTTGTTTGTCTTGTCTAATTTAATTTATGTTATTTATCAAATAGACAGGTTATTTGGGAAACCAGATGGACCCAGGCTAAAATCATCTGTATTTCCAACGTGTGAAAAATTATGTTGGAGTGGACACATAAAAGGCAGCATGGAGCAGGTTTGGTGAGCACTCACCATGTGAGCTCTGCACCTCATCTGTCCTGGGCCTCTAATCAGTTGTCCCAGACCCATTATGAGGGTTAAAGGACAAAAAGACCCCCAGGCACTAAGGGGGTGTCTTCCAGAGCAGCCATGTCACAATTATTTACCCTCCCTGGCTTTCACTCTGCTCATTGACTGGTGCATCCCTTCCCCAGGGATGGATGGGGTGGGTTTTTGGGCCTAAATAAATGTTTTAGTTGGTTTGGGAGCAGTGCAGGTGATGGGTTTTGGTGTCTGGTTTTTTTTTTCTCCTTTGGGTTTTCTTGTTGGAAAAGGAAAAACAGGAGATGGAGAGCAGCATGGATGGCTGAAAGGGAATAGCTAATGCAAGAAATACAGAAATAAAAAAGAAATATAATAAAAGCAAGAGCCCTCTGTTACTAATGGGTTGGACACCCTGATTGCTGCTGCATTCCCAAGAGCTGAGCCTGGAGCCCCCTGTCACTGACCCTGGCAGCCAGGGGTGCTCCTGGCTGTGCAGAGTCCAGACAAGCTCAGGGCACAGAAAACAGCTCTGTGAGATCTGCAGGGTTTAGTGGGTGACCTGTAAAGCAAAAGTTCCATTCTGTATTAACTATTAGTCATTAATATTAATTCCAGCATGGCGCGTGCTCCGTGCAGACAGATGTTCAGTCCTTGGGGGTTGTTATTTTCTCTTGTATCATCCAGAAGCCCAATTTAGGGCTGACTCCAGCTCTGCTTCTCCAGGCAGCAGAGATCTAAACCAGCTGTAATTAAAGAAAACGACATAAAAGATTGCAGGGTGTGGGGGGGAGGGGGATCAGCAAATCTTACAGCTTTGCAAGAGATTAATTTTATTTTTAGCTAATATTTCTCTCTGCTCCTCAGGGCTGTTTTCATGCAACACGCTCTGTGCTGCTTCCCTTGCAGTGGCCCATTGATTTTCAATATTTGATGGTGTTTGTGCACATGGCCATGGGGGATCAGTGTCTGAGGGGCACGTTCACGTGTGTCCTCACACCCCAAAAGCCACCTGTGGTATCCCAGCCCTCACCTTTGCTGCACAGAGCCCAGAGGTCCCACTCCATCCTGGCATGGCTTTCTGTGGCTGCTGTGCCAGGCCAGGTTCAGCCCCGAGGTCCCAGCTGGAGGGGGACACAGGCCAGCCCTGCAGCATCTTCCTGCACTGCCCAATTTCCAGCTGCCACTTCACAGACACTCCTTTCTGTGCAGGAAGAATAATTCATCACCAAGGCTCTAATGCCACCTTTTTGGCAGCTCAGGACCCAGAGATGGCATTTCCACATTCCTATGAATTCCACATGAATTCATGACTATTCCACATGAAGATTCCACATGAAGCCTGAAGGAAACCCTCAACCCTTCCCAAACAACACCAGATTAGAGAAAAAATAGCTTTTCCTTCCTCCTGCTCCTCAGTGAGCCTGGGTGGGACAGAGGGGCCTAATTATGCCTGGGAATGTGAAGTTCAGGAGCTGCCACTTGGGCTGGCACTGTTCTGGAAAGGGACATTGCTGTGGCTCAGTGAGACACCCTGAGGCCCCTGGCTGGCAGTGTTGGGGTGCCTCAAGGTGCCTCAATGAGCCTCTCTCAGCAACCTCCCAGTCAAGGACCCACAGAGAGGTTTTGGCATCCAAGACATCTCCCGTCCCATCTCCAATCCCATCCCATCCCCAATCCCATCCCATCCCAACAGCTGGCATTCCCTGCAGGATGCACATCCCAGCTCCACCAGTGCCAGCACAGATACTCCAACCAAAGGCACCACCAACCCATCTGGCCACTGCTGTGAGAAGATAATTAAATCAACAGGCAATTAAACCCTCCGTGTGGTCCCCATTTTGCGTGACGTCAGGGCGATGCTGGCGGTGCAAATCTCCAAGTGAGGCATCCAGGATGAGCTCAGAGGCAGCACTGGGCTGGTTTTGGTGTCCTTGGCTCCACCTACAGCTTTGTGAGGGTGTGTGATCTTCAGAGCTGGGATGACGTGAGCCCCCAAGTATGATAACATCTCCCGAGGTGTGACTGCAACCAGCCCCCAGCCCGACCCACAGCGGGTGCTCTGTCCATCCCTACGCTGCAGGGGGAAAAGGAAGGAAGGGAGGGAAGATTAGATGGCATCAGTGTGACTGGCAAAGACCCCTGGACACCTGCAGGGGCAAAGGCAGGGCTGGAGGAGCTGGGTTTGGTACCCCTCAGCCAGCACACAGCTCAAATCTTGAGGGCTGGGATTTGCCCTGGTGGCTGGGCCTTGCCCATGGCTCCTGTTAGTGACCCTGCTGGGGTCTCCAGCTTGAATGGAAACTGGAGATGCCAAACCAAATCCCATCGTGGTGCTGGTGATGACCCCAGTCTGGTGAGGCTGGTGTTGTGGGCTGGCAGGTGAGCCAGGCATCGGCTCCACTCCCTAAAGCCACAGCTCCGTCCCAAGTGCCACAGCGACCACGGGCTATTGTTAACTCAAAGTGCAGGGCCTAACAGCAAAATCCTCACACAAATTTTGCCAGGACCACTATTGAGGGCATGGGGCTGATGGTGTCACACTGCCCTGGGAGGGCCAGCGTGATCCCCAGCGATGGGGGACAGCCAGAAGGGGACATTGCCCTCTGCTCTGCCCTGGTCCCCCATGGTCCCCCAGCTCCGGGGTCGGGGCTGGCTGAGCCGGCGTTGCCGGGAGCCACACGCACATCCTGCAAGGGGAAGAGCCCTGCTCCCAACATCTGCTTGGAGTTTGTTTGTCTTTCATTCCCATTCCTGCCCTGCCCCCCCTCTGCTTTCATCCCTCCATCTGCACAGGCCTAAAAATAGGGCCAGACTCGGTCTGTGCCTCATCAGCCTGTCGGGGTTTTGGTATGATCCTGTTTGTGGCCCGACAAGGTGGGGACAGGACCCACAAGTGTCCCTCAGATGCCAAGTGGCTGTTCAGGGGTACCTGCATCCCTGACTTTTGCCCTGGGCACTGTTCCCTGCTCCCAGCCCAAAATGCTCAGTCCTGGGCACGAGGGATCTCAGGCTGAGCCTCATGTCAGCCCCTGCACGGCCCCACTGCTGCACCTGGGCTGGGCACCACACCAACTGCAAAGGTGCCCTTGTGGCAGAGGAAGAGCAGAGAGGTGTCCCCAACTCCCCAGCTCATACTCCCCAGAAGTGCCTGGGGTGGAGAAGTGGAGCCACAGGGACGCCTTTATCACCTGGCTGGGGCTGCAGCGGGACCTGGTTCTGCACCTGGGCTGCTCTGGGGTCCCTGTGGGCTGTCCCGGGGGTCCCCAGGGGCTGCTCCGGGAGTTTCTATGCCTCCTGCTCCCCAGGCAGGCTCATCCCCTCAGCCTCTCGGGAGTGTGGAGCAGGATGAGCATCAATTTGGCACGTCCTTGTGTCCCCCTGCCCGTTCCCCAAGTTGCTATGAATAAATCATTGTTTTATTAAAGAGAAGCAGCTGCTTTTTTTCTTGTCTTTTTTTTTTCTTTTTTTTTTTTTTTTTTGACACCCCATCCGTACCCACGGAGCCCTTTGGCACATGCTCGAACGCTGAAGCCCCATTGAGGGCCCCCAGAGCATAGCAATTGATACACAGAGATCCCCAAATCCTATTCAGACCCCGCTTTTCTGCACGAGCAGCCTCTAAACAGCTCATTCACTGCTCTTTTTGTCGCCGGGGTTAAGTGGTTAAGTGTGTGTGGATCCCATAAAAGGCCTTTACTCCATGAAAAGCTATATTTACATTGTAATCACCAAAGAACTGTTTAGGCAGTCAATAGCGGGGCAGCGGCGGCGGGGGCTCGGCGGCGTGTCCCTCACCTCTCCCGCTGAGCCCCCCGGAGCAGGACTTTTGTGGGATTACGTCCCCCCTCGCCAGCTGCCGGGGGCCGCCTCTCTTTGTCTCGGCTCGGAGCCGGGACAGCCCAGGCTCCTGCCGCAGCATCCCGCATCCCGGTGGGCCCGGTCCCTCCGGCAGGGACAGCGCCCCGAGCCCCGCTCGGCACCGCCGGCCTGGCATGACCCCGCGGGGATGGTGGCTCCTGGGGGAGCTGTGTGCCGGCTGGGCTGGTGGCAGAGTGTTTGTGGCCGTGAAAGCACCTTGCTGAGCTCATCCCGTCATCGCTGGAAGAATTAGGTTGGGTATCGGAGAAAGGTTCTTCCCCCAGAGGGTGCTGGCACTGCCCAGGCTCTCCGGGGAATGGGCACAGCCCGAGGCTGCCAGAGCTCCAGGAGCGTTTGGATAACGCCCCCAGGCACAGGGGGGGTTGTTGGGGTGTCCTGTTCGGGACCAGGAGTTGGACTCTGTGATCCTTGTGGATCCTTTCCAACTCAGGATATTCCATGACTCTGTTCTGTGATTAACCGACCTCCTGGCTCCAGGAGCCTCCCTGGTACCCCGTGAGTGAAGTGTGAGCTAAAATTTTATCACTTTAAAGAGATTAATTGAGCACAGCCAAGAATGGCAAAAGCAAAATTAATTCACAGAGAGCAAGGCAAGGGCTTCCCTTTCCACCAGCAGCAATTTCCATGTAATCAATTAGATGATGTTCCAACTGATATCCCTGTCAGGGAGCGTGCCTGCTCTCCCCACACGGGAGCAAATATTCATAACAGCAGCACCTGAACAGTAAATATGGGAGAATCCCTCCATATTCCCCTGGAAACCCCCGTGATTTGTGCCCAGGAGGGATTAGCACTGGGACAGCCAGTGGGAATGGGAGGCTGCATCCCAGCAGGAACTCAGATAGGGATGGAGTTGGGGATGAGGTCAGGAAGGAGGCTGGAGATGGAGATGGAGATGGAGATGGAGATGGAGAGGGAAATGGAGATGAGAATAGAACGGAAGTGGGTGTGAGGATGAGAATGAGGATGGGGATGCTTCTGCCAGACACATGCCAGCAGAGCTCCCTGTTGAGGAGCAATTCCAACCACGCTGGTCCCATCACAAACCAGAGGGAGTAAGGTGGGCACAGCCCATGGGACACAGCCACCAGCCCCTGGGTTCTGGAGTGGTGGTGGAACAGCTCCACTTGGTGGGGGCTCCCTTCCCCTGCTGCGTTTGTCCTGTTTGCTCCTGAAAAACAGAAATGAAGATGTTTTCACAGCTCTTGGTTACACACTTCAGCTTTTCTTGGTGCCTCGTGTAAGGCTTTGTGATACAAGAAGTTCAGAATTCTTTTACTGCACCCTCCTGCCCAATGGGGATTGGAATTGTGAGGCTAAATACACTGGTTAAGTAAAGAAGGTGGCTTTGCCAGTGGGCAAAACCCCCATGGATGGGGTTCCTGGCTCCAGCACAGCCTGAAGGATGACATTCCCTGGACAGGAGCTGGCAGAAAGGTGCCCTGTGTGCCCCTGTGCCATGCCCTGCACGGGCAGCACTGTATTTCCAGCATTGCTCTGGTCCCTGCCCTGCCTTGCCAAGCCATTCACATCATCCCAGGGTTTTGTTTTCCCTCTGGTTTGGCTCCTGCCTGGATTTTTCAAAGGCTCTGGCCCTTCCTCCCCCGGCCGGCGCACATTGTTCGAATTAGTGCCTAAATGAAAGGATATTGTTGGTTCCTGTGGGGAGATAATAACCTCGGTAGCGGAGGGAATTTCACCCATGCAGAGAGAATTTGCTGGGCTGTTCCCCTCGCCGGGGTCCGTCTCGCTGGGACGATGGCTGATGGGAACGGATCCGCCAGGAAGCGGGGGTTTATCTTAGCATGCCGCTCTAATTGCTGAAAACTCTGCTTTCTGACCTCAAAAATGTGCCACCACTCCCTGTCTGGCACAGGGGCACCTGTGGCACAGCACAGCCGGGATCAGGGCTCATAGCAGCGGTTGCCAGCCATGAGCCCCGTGGAAAAGTGCTCCTGTTCCCAAATTCTTATGGGATTTTGGTTTTCCCTCTTCCTTTCCATCCGTCTGCCTTCTCCCACAGCTTAAGGAGATATGAACCCCTTGCCGTGCCATGAAAGTGGAAGAAAGAGAAAGGAAAATGTACCAAGACAATGGAAATCCCAGTATCTCCATTTTTACTAAAGCACCGAGGATTTCAAGCATATGGGAAACATCCTCGTCAGCCCAAAAGGCACCTTCTGCTCCAGTTTTCTGTTGTGGGGATGCCAAGTGGCTCCTGCTGCCTCAGTGGCCATCACCACCATCCCCAGGACGCTGTGGCAGGTGCTGGTGGTGTGCAGGTCACAGGGACACAGGGACAAGCACAGTGGCACCTGGATGATGCCAGGGCAGGAGGGGATGGGCTGTGGGATCCCCCCATGATCCCTGCAGCCTGTGCTGAGCCCACATCCAGCCATCCCACCTGGCTTCAACCTGGACAGTCACTTCATTTTACACCCCAAATTTTATTTTTTTTATAGCCAGTTGTGCTCTGATTGAATTTTTAACAGATGTTTTGACTTGTTATAGGTGAAGGAAAAATAACTCAAAGTGTTTCTTGAGTAGAGCTTGTTCAAAGTTCTCTCTAGTGGAGCTGTTTCCACACCAGAAAATCCTGACTATGTGCAATCAAACATTTAATTTCCATGGACACAATATCAGAGGATTCCTTCAGGTTAGAATCTGTTACAGTTATTAATCAAAGCGGCGCAGCTGAAATGAAACCTTTTATTGAATGTTGTGACAAAGGGATAAATTAAAGCATTTCTGGAATGTATCAGATTTGGGTCCAAGGCTGAAATTTCAAAATCCTGACCTTTTTTCTGCGTTATGAAGTCCAAATGTGGAGCTTTTCTGTGTCAGAGCAAGTGTGCAGCCTTTGGGGGGTGCTGGGAGCTGCGGGGCTGTCACCGTGGCTGCCGAGGGGTCGGGACTGCAGCACATGTCACACATCCCCTTCCCGATAGTGACACCAGCCCTTCCAGGGACACTCTGGTGAGGAGCCCGCCGGAATGCTCGGAACAGCCGAGGGATGGTGGTCAAATAAAAAAATGTATATTTCAATGTACACTGAGATTTTCACCCCCGAATCCTTGCACATAAATAAATCCATCCACTGGAGAGCTCTGCCTGCAGCCACACGGGGTTGGGACCGTGGCTGGGGCAGATTTGCGGACCCCAAGGCGGGGACCCGCCCGCGGCTCTGGGAGGTGACGCCGAGGGGCAAAGCCACCCAGAGGCACCGGCTGTGGCGTCCCTCCCCCTTCCCTTCCATTTCCCAAACAATTTCCTAATCAGACCTTTCTGTCTGGAGTTTATTAGTGATTCACAGGCCGAGAGGAAATGGTGATTTTTGGGTCCTGGTCTGATGGAAGGGGTGGAGTCGGCAGCAATATTCCTCTTTTGTGGCTCAGAAGCGGATAAACCACAGAGAAAACGTCAGCGGGAGCCAGCCCCGCTTCCCTGGCAGAGCCCGGCTCCCTCGGCCAAGAGAAATCCATTTTTGGGGGGTTTTAGGGAAGCAAAGAGTAAGGAGGCTTCCTCCTCAGAATGAGTGCTTTGGCGAGGGGGTCTCTGCCCCTGCTGGGTGACAGAGCTGTGTGTCCATCACTGGTGAGAGGGTCACACCTCCGCTGGCCTCCCCGGCCCCGCAGCCCTTTCTTCTTCCTCCTCCTCCTCCTCCTCCTCCTCCCGGTGCTACCCAAAGGCTGATTCCTGGGGCCGGGAGCTGCTGAAGTGAGCAGGATCTGTCCTCCGTGGGATTCTCAGCTCCTCTGAAATCCAGTCTGGCTGCAGATCCCTGGCATTTTTCACCCAATACAGTGCATTTGCCACTGCTTTGGGTTCTGATTGAAAAGGAATTTGAGTTACAGGTAGACATCAGGCAGCAGGACTGGGCAGGGGCTGGGGCTGTGGACAAGGGAATGGGGTCGCCTGCATCCAGCCCCCTCTGCCCCTTCCTCAAGTGGAGTTTTCCCCAGAAAATCCTGTGGGAAATGCAGACCATGGGATTCTGTGTGTAAAGCAGCAGAGGGCCGGGGCTGGGGATGAGGATGGAGCAAGGCCAGGGTGCTTCCTCCCCCCAGACCAGCGGCTTTTCCAGCTCCTCTCATGAGAGAGGAACACCAGCACTTGTCCAGCCTGGGGTTGCTTTTCTTTTCTTCAGCCTGAAAAAATGACCAGGGTCTATGAAAATGAGTGTTGTTTTTAAATTTTGTGAGGCCAGGAGGACAAACCTGTCAATGGCATCCTCCTCCTCTTCCTCTGTCCATCTGCAGGACCTGCTACTGCTCCCAACACGAGGTTTCCCAGCCCCAGCTCTGCAGTCACAGGGCAGTGTGGTGGTCCCAGTGGCTCCTGTTCCCACTGGCAACGTTGGACCTCAATCCTCATGGCCCTCAGTCCTTGTGAAGCCCCTCACAGCCGGGGACATCCATGGCCACATTGCCCAGAGGCGTCACCCATGGCTTTGACCCAATGCTCAGCCCCAGTTTCAGCTGGCTGTGGGGAGAGCTGCTTCCCCAGGACCCCCTCACTCCCCTCCCTTGTATTTACCCGAATGTGTTTACAATTACAGGGGATGCCAGGGAAGGCAGAGCGCCGTGGCCAGCGAGTCAGCGTCAGGGCAGTGCAGGCTGGAGGTCAGCACACTGTTTACTTTAATTTCTCTGAGAGCTTTTTGGGAGATTTCCCTCCTCCATTATTAAACTCAGATGAGCCGCTGGGGAGGTTAGGTCGCATGTGGTTCAGGGCACTTTTTTCTTTTGTAAAATTTTTTTTTTTTCATATTTGCAATGTTTCACCCTTAACTCTTTCAGGACAAGCTGCCCATCTCAGCACTGGGATACCAAGATGAGCCCATGAGTGGGATGGTGGCTCCTGGGTGAGCTGTGACCTGGAGTGCTCACGGCTTGAAGATGCCATCGTGAGTCTGTCTACCTGAGCACCACTGGGAGGTTTAGTTGGATATCAGGAAAAAGTTCTACCCCCAGAAGGTGCTGGAGCACTGAACAGGCTTCCCAGGGAATGGTCACAGCCCCAAGGCTGCCAGAGCTCCAGGAGCATTTGGACAACACTCTCAGGGGCATGTTGGGCTCCTCAGGGTGCTTCTCTGCAGAGGGCTGCAGGCAGAACCTGAGCAGCAGCAGCAGTAGCAGCACTCACCTTGAGCAGGAGCAAGGCCGTGCATCCCCAGCTCATTTTGCACCAGGTGGCTCCAAACTCTGCCCCCTCCTTCCCAGCAGAGGGGTCGGGACCGGCCAGAGCCACAACAGGGGGCTGATGTCGTGTGGGCACAGGGCCAAGTGCTCCTCCTGGGGGCCCCAGAAGGGCTCCTTCTGACACGAGTTTGGTTCAAAGCCTGTGGCACGCTGCAGCAGTGAGCAGGACACACAGCAGATGAGAAGCAGACGGCAGGATGAGCGCAGGGAGTGGGAGCTGGGCCCTGGGATTGGAGGATGATTTCCACCATGGCCAGTGCCAGGCTGCCATCTCTGGCACCTCCCTGTGATGGCAGCAGGTCTCTGCTGGTGCAAGGTCACAGAGGCCCCCCCAGCCAGGCCAGGGAAGGGCACAGCATCTGGGCCCCAGGGAATGGCCCTGGTGGAGTAATTGGTGCCAGTGCCTCCTGCAGAAGCTCCAGTGGGTCACCCCAGCACCCTTCTCCCTTCCAAAGGCCAGGATCCCCAGCTCCAAAACCCCAGTGCATCAAGTCCTGTGCTCAGCCTTCTTAAATTATTTTTAATTTCCTGGAGGGAAATCTTTTAATTTATTTCTGGAACAAAGTGGTGGAAGGGGAGGGGAAGATGGCTCTGAAGTCCATCACTAAGCCCCCTCCACTTCCAAACATTCCTTTTCCCACTGTCCCAGAAAGGACCAGACCAGCCCTCCCTGAGTCGCCATGTCCCCTCTATTCTGTGCCCCAAAATGGGGCTCCCTGCTCTGGGGTTCCCCACAGTGTCCCCACAGGCAGGTTCTTGCAGAGAGGGACAGCTGGGCCTGGGGTGACTCTGGCTTGCAGAGGAATGGAACTGTTTTCACAGGAAGCAGCAAATCCTGCTGGTCTCTGTCAGACACAGACAATGCCAGGAGCTGGGCTGAACCTGAGCTGTACCAACACAAAATCCCAGTGAGACAGACCCCTAAAAACACTGCTTCTGGATCCCTCTGTGAACCCAGAACTTCCCTGGTTCCTACCATGGTTGGCACTGGGGGGAGGAACCTCAAACCCCCCCAAACCAGTGGAGCCAGAGCCAGGGCAGCAGGTTTGCAGCAGGCTCCAGCACCCTGGCACCTGTTGGCCTGTGGGGATTCCTGGGGTGGGGACAAGCAAAACTGAGAGAGGAGCAAACCCTGTTCTGCCCTGGAGCCAATTCCAGTCGCACTCATGGTTTCTGTGCTGTTGAAATCTAAACTGGAGATGGAGAAGGCCTGTTTGGGATGTGCCTCTTGGTACACTGGGGGAGAAGGTCCCTGAATGGATCAAAATTCCCTCTGTGCTCTCAGTGATGAAAATTTCACTCAGTTTGAGTTCAGGCCATGATGGGAGTGAAGCCCAGAGCAGCATAAAGCAAAGGTTTGATGGCAAAGTCTGAGCTGAGCCCATTGTGTGCCCAAACTCCTCTTTCTGTCCTGCCCATCCCAGATGCCTGAGTCAGCTCCTGCCTTTCCTGTGTGGCAGGAAGGGTTTGTTCCTTTAATCCCAGGCTTCCTCTGGATCTGCAGCCCAAGTGTCCCACTTACAGCTCTTGGTCCTGCCCCTCTGACTGCTCCTCCATGGAGCTGTCGAAGCCTTTGGAGCAGCCAGGAGCAGGAGAGGCTGTCAAGGGGCCTGTCAGGCAGATGAGAAATTGAACCAACTTATTTATCACTCTCATATTGCACTGCTCCAAACCCTCACCATGTCATGGGGGAACATCTACTCCCTACATCCCACCTCCAGCAATTCAGAGCTTTCAAAAGGATCTTTGCCCATCCTGAAAGCACCTCCATCGCTCCTTCCTCCCCCTCGGGGCAGGTGAGAGGGTTTGGGCTGGGTTTGGGCTGTGGAAATGCTCTGCTCGTGCGGTGTCTATCCCGAGCTCGCACAGGATGCCAGGGAAGGTCACATCGGGTGATCCGGCAGGAGATGGGACCATCCCCGCCCGGGGCAGCTCTGTGGGTGATTGAGGAGTATGTGGCTGTCCCCACCGCGGCTCCCAGCCCCACAACGCTTCTTTATCTCCCGAGACATTCCCGGTGCTTCATGTGACCCCCGCGTCGGGCGGGGGCTCGTGGGAACCGTTTGATGTTCCTGAACCTTTTCCTTTCCCAGTGCAGACACCTCGGCTCCGGACGAGGGGAATAAAGAACCCACTGAGCACTCAGCTCCCTCCCCATCGCCACGTGGACCTCCTGAGGCTCACGGGACCCACGGGCCGGTGGGAAGGAGCCGGAGTGTCCCAATGCAGCCACCCCGGCCGTGTCGGGGAGCTCCCACCAGCACCCACCCAGCGCCGGGCTGTGCGTGCCGGGGGGCTCCAGCTCCTTCCCCCTGACACGGGTGGGAGTTTTCCCCTTTCCCGTGGAGGACAACGGCGGGAGTTTCTCGAGGGATGCTGCGGGTGAACATTGGACCCATAGGGATACAAACAGTCACGGCAGCCGGGGGCGGGCGGCACCGGGAGGCACCGGGCAGGACCGGGCGGCACCGGGGGGCACCGGGCAGGACCGGGCGGCCCCCGAGAGCCC